>APFE031478627.1:86910-160146 GCA_000404065.3 Pinus taeda | reverse complement strand
GTGTTGAAATTTGGTACCGAAGGACAGGTGGTTCCCTAAGGCTTTGATCTTTGGCCTAGGGAAAAGTGTCCAAAAATAATTTAATTTTTCTCCTAAAGTGACTTTATAATTTTTATAAAGTCAAATCTAATTTAAAAGTGACTTTAAGTGATAAAGTTACTAAAGTCTAACTTTAAAGTGACTTTAATAAAGTCAATGTAAAATTAGAAAGGAAAAGTGACTTTGGAAATAAATGACTAAGTGGGTGTTTATTAAAGTGGGATGAATTAAAAAATAGAAAGTGAGATTTAAATGAGCATTTAATCTCAGCCCTAGATCTCAATCTATTTCAGCCATTGGATTTAGGGGTTCCCCAAAAGTCACTTAGGGTTAGATTAAAGGAGGAAAATGAGGAAAAGGTCATTCATTCTTTCATGAGCAGATTGAGAGAAGGAGAGCGAGAGAGCAAGGGAGATTTCTGGATAGGGAGGAGAAGGAGACAACAGCTTGGCTCACATTCCAAGGCAACATTTTAGCAAATCCGTACAGCGGAGTTAGCACACAGTGAAAGGCATAATTTGGGCACGATTTTCTAGAAATCTGTACAGTAAGTGGCTGTACCTTGGCACACAAATCGAGGCAAATCCATACAGCTATACCTCTGGTTTTTTCATACACAGAAATCGAGGAAATCCATACAATGTATTTATGGCAGCTTGCACGATTTTCTAGGCAGGCCATACAGCAACATTTAAGGCTGAAATTGGGCACAAAAATCGAGGAGGCCGTACAACATTTATTGCTGTTTGCAAGTTTTTCCAATTGGCTGTGAGGCAAGAAAAACGAGATAAGTTGTAAAAGTTTGCTTGCTGATTTTTTGCTGAATATTTCTCACTGTAAAAAGAATTTTCTAGAAATAAGGAGGAGCTTTCGAATTGGTTTTCCCCAAGAGTTGTAGGGGGTTTTTCCAGGGTCACCTTGACCAAAAATCACTTTGTTTAAATGTGTTGAATGGCTGTTTATATGTGCTGATTTTTATTTCTGCATTTTCAAGCATTCTGTAAAATTTCCAGAATTTGTGTTTTCAGCAAAATTTATTTTTTTAGTTGTTGAATGTATGGATATGGGAAAGGGCATTTAACTATTTTGGAGAAATAAGGTGAAATTGAAAACCGAGGTGGGAAATGAGAAATTTTTACATTTCCCTTGTTTCTTGCAATGTAATGTGTTATTCACTTATTTATAATTTTTTTTTTGTATATATATACATATATGACGTTTCAATTGATGTTTCGGCCGATGTTTCCATTTTTTGGAGGTGGCGTTTCTAAACGTACTCGTTTCGGAAACTCCGAAACGTTTTGGCGCTTCGTGCAACTTAACTTAGCATACTTCCCAAGCACGCATCCTCTGTGCACATCATCATGTTCGGTGCCAAGTTCTAGAACCCTTGTTACCATTTCTGTGAGCATATTGAGTGCTCCATGGTTTAGATGTCCCATTCTCGTGTGCCATAATGCATTCAACTCCTTCCCACTGCTATTGTTACTGCCTATTAGTGCCATTAGAGAATTGATTTTTAAGTGGTACAATCTGTTACTTGAAACTCCAACCTCTCTTACCTTTTTCCAGCTCGGGTGTTTGGCATACACTTTCTTCCCTACGAAGTGAATATCATACCCCTTATCTTGTGACTGGGACACTGAAATCAGGTTCATAACCAACCCTGACACATGCAATACGTCCGTAGTGCTGGTGCTTGCTCCTGACTCCCCTTGAAGATCTATGGTACCTCTCCCTACTAGAGTACATTTCGTTTTGTTTCCCATAGTAATCTGGAAGTCCAGCTCTGTTGGCAATATTGAAGGGGGGGTGAATCAATATTTCTTAGCAATTAGCACTTTTAAATCTTTTCAAAGCATTAGTTAATTTTCAATTATTATTGATGTTTATGCAGTAATAATAGTAAATAAAAGAACACAATAGACACAAGAATTTTAGGTGGAAAACCCCCTCCAGGTCAAAAGCCGTCGAATGCTTTTATAATAAATTCTTTAATCTTCAGCCCCAACTGAAATGAAAGCAACATCTTCCTAGAATTCTAGAAAAACATTCTTCTCCAGCTCCCACTAGAAGGACACCCCAACGCCCTGGTTTTTTCAGTAGTCAACTTAATGGATGCCCCAACACCCTAGAGAGCCACAATTCGCCCTAGCACCACCCTACCACCCTGAAGTGTTCACACGCCCCAACTTGTAGGCGACTTCATACACCTGCCTAGCACCTCCTTGCCACCCTATAATGACTGAAATAAGATGAGTGTGGATTCCCGTACTAGGGACAACGATCCACTATACAATATGATTTACAATGATTTTGACCGAATACCCAATCACACTATGACCTGCAGCCCAACCATGACATCATCCCAATAGAGACTCCTATACCTCCCAATAATGCCATTTCGACTCTAGGTAGATTGACTCTTTTACAATAATGACTCTTCCAATGATGACTCTTTTACAACTTTACAATGATGACTCTTGGCCTCGTCACTTCTTCACAATATACAGATGGCTGTCATGTCTTCAAAGGATGTCCCATTGCAATGCTTCCTTTGATTTGATACTTCTGCTCTTGAATTCTTGCTTGAAGTTGCACTTGATCTTCTTCTACCTGCATGCAAAATTTGCCTGGCGAAACCAATCCCAAAACAAAACAAAATACCATTCAACTTACCTTTGCCTACAAAACACATGTAAGTGCAGAATAATGAATGAATACAAATTAAAATTACAATGCGTACCTGAAGTGTGCATGTCACTTTTGTTGTTGACTTGTTGCAGCAGTAGACAAAGACTCCCACTCTTGATATAGGCTTGGACTCTATGGAAGATTATATCCAAAACTGACCTGAAGATATATACAATAAAAACTGATGACAGACCCTAGACTTGTGATGGACCAAGTTCTAAGTACAACAACAGAGACCATTCTATCAACTATGACAAGACAAGTAACATGAACTTACAACATCATATAGATTTAGCAGACTTGGTGTAGCATCAAGAATATGTAGCATCAAATGTGTAGTATCAAGAATAGGACATTCGAAATGTGGTATCAAAACTAACTATGACATATAGAGACATAGAGATATAATCGAGACCTTGTATGTACTTACATTGTCCTGCAAAAACATATGTTAGAGATGATACTCATATTTCAAATGTAAACACTAATCATACATACCTTGCTGTAGGAGACTTACCCTTCACTGTTGATGTGTGGTCCTTACTGCAGTGATCCTTAAATGCATGCTTTTTCTTGCCTTCTAGGAGCTCGATATTGAATCTGTTGTATCTATGTAATTTTAGATCTCTAGTGTCTGAAATTTTGTCCTGTGGTAGCCCTTTGAGTCCTTTTTCCAACCCCATAGGTCTGATAAAGATTGGATTCTTCAAAAAAGAGTTATGCCCAATCTCCCACGATGGTTGATTATAGATTGGTTCAGTAGAGCGAACTTGTACAAAGTGCCACGTGTCACTGTTGCGACCTTCGGCCCTGAAAACGCTACTCAACAAACTACAGTCCGTCCTCTTTCTGTGACTGTTTACGAAATTTGAATCCAATGCTCAAAGGGAAAGTTATGATGATTTTCCCAACGTCACCTATTTGACATGGAATTCGGGAGCCTGCAAAAACTCTAACTTCCTCAGATCATATCTTTGAAAATATAGCGAACCAACATCTGAAATTCGGTCACGAGGTTCATCAAGATTTCGGCTCAAATGGGTTTTAATTTTAGCTTTTGAAGCTTCACCGAAAAAAGTTATAGCGAAAATGCCATGATGACCTGTTTGAAGCCACAAAATCCTTACTAGAGGAGGATATGAGGGTCATTATTTATATGAATGTCGTGAGTTGAGAGGGTCCTCAACAAGTGAACGTTGGAGGGATTTTAGGACCAATTTTTTATTTATTAACTATTGACTATTCAATGACCACAACCAATTATGAGTGCCATGCGACAACCCCATAGGGTTTTAGCCAACTAACTGGGGTTACTAACTTCAAAGATGAATATCTCTCAAACCGTGAAGAATTACTTGGCGTGCCATATATCAATGGAAGCATCTCGACGAGTAGAATCCATCTAGAAGATCCTTGACTCAGAATAGAATAAGTTGTCAAGTCAAAATGCCATGCAAGATCGGGGTAGCCCCTGGTGCTGCTTGGGTTGACATCAATGACAACCACTCATCAACACATCTCTTCCTCTTTGTAGCTAGAAAAATATTCTCTAACCCCTGTTATGTGAGCTGATGCTCCATTAACTATATACCAGATCACTTGTGAAGTTGATCCTGCTAAGCAAGCAAATTCGTCCTCCAATTTGGAAGACAAATCTGAAGTCTCCTGAATGTGACTTATGTCCATGGCTCTAGTGTGCTATTCCTCTTTTCCACCCTAACGTTGACTATGCTCTAGCAAACTGCTGCGAAAACCCTTTGCGTCCAACTAGAGATTTGCTCAAGAAATCTGAGCTTCTCCCTCTGCCTCTCAAATCACTTGTCCATGAAAAATCGTATTTTTCTGCTCCTCTCTCAGAAAACTCGGTCTTCCTCAAGTAATTCGACCTTCTTACAAAAGGACTGCGCTGCTCCTTGAAAATTTCGTCGTGCTGCCCACACTGAGCAGCAAAATTCCTTCTTTTCTCTTTTGAGCTCTCTGACTGATCAATAAAGCTCTGATACCATGTGAAAATTTATGTATAGCAACTACTCGAAATTATTCTTCTAACTATAGAAATTAATTATGCAGTTTATTTGCTCTGACAAATAATGAATAAAATCACTGCTGCAATTTTCACCATCAAAATAATGCGGAAAATAAAATATTGGAAACTGAGAAATTCTAGCACACACACAATAATTTTGACATAGGTAGTTTTGGACAATTGTCCCCGGAAAAACCCAACTTGGGAAAACTGGTGCAATAGATGAGGGTTTTACCATTAATATTCAACAACAATTCTGAGTACAATAATTTAGATTCCCAGCTAGCAATCTATTATGAGGAAAATATTGGCAGAAATATCATGAGAATTTTCTCTCACCCCACAACTATTTTCTACCTTTGAAATAGCTTCCCCAGCCTCTACACTGTGCTCCCTGTGTCAGCCTCTTCACTGAGCTCCCTGCATCACCCTCTGTGTAGAGCTTATGCCAAACCTCTGGAGATTTCGACCTTCCTTTCTTTGCCTCTTCTGGGAATGGGAAATCTTCCTCCCAGAATGCTACTGCTCTCCTTTCCACTTGCTACTTACCTTCTGGCTCTATCTTCTCTGTTGAGCTACTATTACTGAGAAAATTGAATTGCCTGGGGAACTGAGTATCTACACTGGATGATCTCTCCATCACCACATCGAATTCCTCTTATAGTCCTATATTGGAGTACCAACGACTAGGATTAAAACTTAATAAATGGATAGGATCATCTCTGGATCGATCCGAGTGAGTTTCTAGATGATTCTCACCTTATCTCAATTAATACTGATTAATTAACCATATTCCCTAAGTTTAGACTTAGGAAATACTTAAAAACCGGTTAATAATTTAATTGAGACACTTCTAGGTGGAATTTCCAGAATTGATTTCTGGGTTTTGGAGATCTTATGTATTCTAGCCTCTCCACAAAATTTCGTGGCTAGAACACATTTGATGCTGCAAAAACTAACAAATGCTGCTTATTATAAGAGGTAAGAATCGCGCGTTTCCTATTGTTTGCTAACCTTCCCAACTTAACCCTCAAGAGTCAGTGGTAGAACACCTACATCTCTAGCTTGAGCGAGATGCCACTTACCATAAATGGTAAGGATCGTGCCTAACTTAAGCAACCAACATCCATTGGCCAGATGGGTGGGAAATTAGATGCCAACTTGGGTATACTCGGCAAGGGAACAAGTTTCCTCAACCCTAGGAGATCCTCGACTCAATGCCTTACCTTGGGAGCTCAGATAGGGGCGAAGAGCATACCTTAGTGCCCTTGATTAGCTGGGACCCTTACCCGAGAGGGTCACGCCCATCAGTCCATGCTGTTCTTTGAAGAACAAGACCTTTCCTTTCGGCAAAGCCTTGGTAAGTATATCTGCTATTTGCTCATCGGTCGAAATGTGACGAAATCTTATGACTCCTCTCTACACCATGTCTCGAATGTAGTGATACGTGATCTCAATATGCTTGGACTTGTCATGAAATATGAGATTCTCTGCCAATCAGATCCCACTCTTGTTGTCGCAGTATATGATGGTCATTTCCAAAATCTGCTCAAATAGCTCTTTAAAGAGCTTCCTCAACCAAGCTTCCTCACGACTAGCCATGCTAGCAACAATGTACTCTGCCTCGACTGTGCTTAAAGCTACAAACTTCTATTTCCTGCTCATCCAAGATATCATGGCAAATCCCAAACTAAAACAACATCCTGAAGTGCTCTTCTTGTCGAAAACATTCCCTGCCCAGTCAACATTGGTATACCCATGAAGTCTCACATCTTCGCAGAATACCTCAAACCAAGATTGATCGTCCCATGAAGATATGTTAGCACATGTTTGGCAACAATCCAATGTGCATGAAGGGGCTTAGTCATGAATTGAATCAAAGTATTCACTGCAAAGCATATATCTGGATGGGTGTTCACAAGGAACATCAATGCCCTAATTCATTGACGATACTCAGAAGGATTCATCAAGTCATGTCCAACAACATTTCCACATAACTTCTTGAAGTTCATCTCCATTGGTGTGGCTAGGGCAATCAATCATTCCATATGTTTCCAATAGCTTCACAACATATTTTCCTCGAGAAAGGAAAATCTCTCTAGGTCTCGGCCAAACCTCTAATCCCATAAAGTAGTGCATCATACCAAGATACTTCATCTCGAATTCAAAGGCCAACTCCCTCTTATTTTCAACCATCAAGGGTTCACTACCTGTCAAGAATAGATCGTCAACATATAAAACCAAAATCAAAGGCATACCTTGGACCACTTTGAAGTAGAGGTTTGAATCCACACTGCTTCTTGTGAATCCAAGCTTCACCAGGTAACTGTCAATATGAGCGTCCAGGGCTCTAGGGTCTTGCTTTAAACCATTTAATGCTTTCTTCAACTTGCAAACATTAGCCTTCTTGTGCTTTACTTCAAATCCCTGAGGTTGCTCAACATATACTTCTTCTTGTAGTATGCCTTGAAGAAATGATGTCTTTACAACTATCAGGTGAAGAGTCCATCCTTGACTAGTAGCAAGGGCAACAATTGATTTGATAGTAGTGTAACATGAAACGGGAGCAAATATATCGTCATAGTCTTCTCCCTCTTTCTGGGAGAAATCTCAAGCCATGAATCTTGCTTTGTACTTCTCAATGCTTCCTTCAACTCCATACTTAATTTTGTATAGCCATCTTGAAGTTGCAACAAACTTTCCCTTAGGTTTTGGAACAATATCCCATACATCATTCTTCATAATTGATTCATATTCTTCGACCATGGAATCCTTCTAAACCTGCTCTTTCACTGATTCTTCAAAAGTAGGAGGTTCGACCTATATGATTGAGCTCATTGCTACAATGTATCCCTAGTATCGACATGGCCTCTTGCTTTCTCTAAAGGACCTTTTGGTGGGAATGTGTCTCTTAGCATCCTGCAATGTATCTCAAAGCCACAATGGTTTCCTCTTAGTGGGGGGATCACTTGGAGGGTCCAAGGGATCCATAGGCTACATAGGATCATCAACTATGTCCTTCTCAGATTCCAACACAGAAGGACCATCTAGTACATCCATGTTGTCATCTTTCTTCTTCGATGGAGGAAGGTCCCTTGCTTTTCCAAGGGAAACATCTTCATCGAATGTTACATCCCTGCTAAACTTGATCTACCTTTGGCCAAATATATAAATTCTAAATGCTTTAGAGTTTTCACATAACAAACAGATGTACCTTTCTTTTTGGTGGCTTCCAACTTGTTGCTTTTGTCCTTTGGCACACGAAAATATACAGGGAACCAAATATCTTGATATGTCCAATATTGGGCTTCACACCTGTAAATACTTCTTCGAAAGTCTTATTCTCCAATGCTTGATGAGGAACCTTTTTTTGAACATATACCGTTGTATTTATAGCTTCTCCCTAGAAGAACTTCAACAATTTTTGATCATGCAACATAGCTCAGGTAACTTCCATGATGGACCTGTTCTTTCTTTTGACAACTCCATTATGCTCAAGATTATAAGGTACAATAGTTTACTTCTTGATTCCATCTTGTTTGCATAAGTAAACAAACTCATTTGATATATACTCCTTCCCATTGTTAAATCAAAAGACTTTGATTTTCTATCAATGCCTTGAAGTCCTTGAACATATCGAAAGCCTCATGCTTATGCTTCAAATAGTGTATCCATGTCTTCTTGGAGAAGTCATCAATGAAGATTATGTAGTAGAGATATTCACCAATAGAGTGCACAGGCATGGGTCTGCTTAGGTCAGAATGAACGAGTTGAAGAATATCATCAGTTGTATTCCTGCTAGAGGGGAATGGTCCCATTGTCTTCTTTCCACTGGCACACGCTGGACATACTCCATCATGACTAGCTTGAACATCAGGTATCCCAGAGACTAACTTCTTCAGTTTCGTTAAAGCTTCATAATGTAGATGTGCCAACCTTCGATGCCATAGCTCACTTTGATGATTAGTGTCGTGGAACATTGCTAGTAGAGGTTTTCCATTGACTCTATAGAGTCCTTCAACTCTAGATCACAAGGTAAAAGCATCCTTCATGCGAGATTCCATAGGCCATGCGAGGACTTTTCCTTTGATGAAAGCTACTCTCATACCCTTGTCTTCCAAAGAAGAAATAGTTACCAAGTTCTTCTTTAGTATCGGAACATACATCACATCATGAAGAAGAATAGATTCATTGGAGTCCGAATGAAATTTGACGGAACCAAAACCCTTCACAGAATGAGTGGAGTTGTCTCTAAGAATGATTTTTAAGATTGCCTCCCTCTCAACCTGGTTAGAGAGGACTTCCTTGTACGTAGAGAAATGTCCAGAAGCCCCACTATCTACCAACCAACTATCATACGAATCCGAAGGGTAAGAACTAGAAAGAGCAGAAATAAGAATATATTCAGATCGATTAGCAACTGCATTATTTTCATGCTTGGAGTTCCTTGACCTCTTTTGAGGACGATGGCCTTCTTTGTAGTCATCCAGAGTATATCTTATCCTTTTATCATTTCTTCTTCTTTTATCATCTCCTTTTCTTCGATCATCACCTCTTCTTCAATTGTTGAAGCCACGATTGTTGTTGTAATTGGACCTTGAAGCATCTCTCTTCTTTGGGGAGTCTCTGGCATAGTGACCATGCTTGTGACAATTGTAGCATTCAATACCCCTTGAACTTTTATTAGAGTCCTTTGATTCAAAAGGAAGCCTTCTTGAACCAGATTGTCTTCCTCTCCCTTTTCTCTTCTTGCCTTGAGTGAAAAATGCAGAGGGCTCTCCTTCATTGTTTTGAATTCTTCCTTTGACAATAATCCTGGCTTCTTCTTGGGTACATTTACCAACGAGCTCATCAAATGATGAAAGAACATTATTGTTGCTTAAAGTAGTAATGAAGGTTTCCCAAATAGGAGGAAGACCTTGAAGAGTCACCACCACCAGCTCTTGGTCAGATATTTGTTCACTAGCAGATTGCAATTGATCCCTTAGGGCAAATACTCTCATGATATAAGATTGAACAGATTCACCCTTGTTCATCTTCATCTCTTTGAATTGATTTTTCAAGGAGAGGATGTGATTTAGGTTGTTGGCTTCATACATCCCGACAAACTTGTCATAAATATCCTTAGACTTCTTCAAGCTACCAACATAAACAAGAAAATGATCTTGCAAACCATAAATGATAATTTTCTTGGCTTTGAGCTAACCTTTCTTGTATTTGGATTTGACAACAACAGAAGCATTTGATGGAGGCTCAGGTACCTTTCCTTGAACATATTCCAAAACATTGTTGTCATCGAGTGTAATTTCCAACCATATCATCCAAGTAGCATTATTAGATGAGTCACCCAACTTTACATTATCCTTGAAGTAAGGGGTAGACATCTTGACCAAATCAAATAGGCTACTTCAACTTCTTTCAGTTTCTCGTCTCTTGTTTCCTTGGGCTTTGTCTTCACCTTAGCTCTGATACCATGTTAATTTTCCACTGTTCTATGCTGTTACAATCACTTTAGCCCAATTCTAATTTCTTATCTTCAATTAGCAATCTTTCAAAACAATTTAATCTTCCAATGATCAATAACAATTGTAGATAGAACAATAAATGGAATAAACAATAAGAGACAATGAGAGACACTAGGATTGGTCAAAGACCAGGGAAAAACCCACAATAAGGAAAACCCTTTCAAATCTTCTTCTTATAGATTGTATAAAATGATCAACAAAGAGAGAGTACAATATTTCTATTCACCAATCAAAAGATTATCCAACAAAACCAGCCCAACAATATCCAAGAGATGATCCCAATAGACAAATCAAATCAAAGTCAAAATCTCTGAAATCTATGGTCAATGGTCAATGGTCAATGGAATTTAGGTCAAGTTCATAGTTGCACGGACCCAGTGAGAGTGAGTGCGGCTGAATATGTCCAGCTACAGGGAGCACCCTATCAAGCAAGCGGCTACAACCGAGAGTTTTATGAACCAAGCCTGCGACTCCGGACAAAAACTTCTTTTCACACATGCGAGCTCAGACACTGTTGAAGGAAGTGTAACTAGGTTCGATCATCATAAATGTACTTTTGATATTTGTACTTATTCAAGAAAAGAAATATTATTTTATAATATATGACAATGAGTTTCTTGCTCATTGAAGTAGGTCTAGCACATGTCAAAGTGTTATAGGTGAGTCAAATAGTCGAGAAAATATTGAAGGCCTTAAGGGCATGTTACACCATGTATAAATATATATTAAAGTCAAAGGGAAAAACTCCATGCACAGTCGTCTTCTTCTATCCAATGGCACCTTCAAGAAGCTCCTTCAAGCATGCTACACCACCATGGAAACTATCCGAAGTTTGCTCAACAAATCAGCCACCAAACTGCCGTCAAAGTCGGCCTACAATTAAGAGGACAAGTCGGCCTAGAAGTTAGCCTAAATGGAGGGACAATACTTTATTTATAGAGGCTGTCCACTCCAAATACAACATACTACTCAAGCTCTGAAATCCGCAAAGGAAAGAAGACAAGGAGGAATGAAGGAAGCCTAGGTAAAAGGTCTACAAGGTGCAACGAAGAAAGAAGAAGGGACAACGAAGGTAAAGGACTATTTCTAGGGTTAGAAACAATCACACGTGCGAGGAAGAGGAGGAGAAATTTGCGGGTATGACAACAGGGACAAACAGTCCATAGTTTTGTGTTGTTTGGGTTTGACTCTAGATTCACAAGGTCTCTCAACACAAGCGAAGAAGCCTCTCTCTCTCTAGTGAACGAAGAAAGACCCTAATACACTAAGGGTACTCTCCACACATGCGAGAAACTACGGCAGCAAAATAGCAGAACAATCATATACTCAAGAAGGATCTCGGTTGGTCAAAGATATATTGGAGCAAGGGATAGAAGTGTAACACTTCATCTAGAAGACTCATTCAAGGAAGGTCTAACTCTAGACAAGAATCATAGAACAAGAAGAAGTGTCGGAAGGAGGAGGACGAAGTGATGGAGAACAAAGTGTCGGAAGAAGTACCAGGGAATAAGTTTTAGGAAGAAGGAAGGACTTGACTTGTGCTTGGAGGATACTCTTGTTAGGGGTCTAGTGTTTGACATTGATCAATAGAAGCTTCAATAAGAGAAATTCACTAAAGGTTTTTCCTCTCAAGAGAAGAGAGGTTTTGGCCCTTGCAGAGAGCCAACATCTTGTGTTCTTGTTATTATGTTTTGGTAGCAGTTTGATGAAGTACACACACATGCATTAATAATAATAATAAGAAGAAGATTAAGCTAACTAGAAAAAGTTAAAAGACTCCACAAATTGTTATCAAGTAACGAAGAATCACACTACACTACTTTGCCCTAGATTCTTCAACAAGACCTTGCAATTTCAGATCTGTATGAACCAATTTTATGAACCAATCTCATACCTGTACGAACAAATCCAAAGAAGAGAGAAGAAGAAGATGATTGTTGATGATGTTGAAATGAGGTTAACTTGACTTGTATTTATATGCTTCCAAGGGTGTCCAATTTCTCTTTAAAGCCAACCTATACTTTTGTGCACATGTAGGTTTTCTCTTTAAAAATACAATTTTCCTTAACCAAATTAAATTCTTCAAAGGGCTAGGAGGGGTCTTTCTTGATGAGGAAGGCTATCTAAAGGAGGGAATTTGTCCCAAAGCTCCCCAATTATCATTGACCAAAATCCAAATGAAAAGAAATAGAGCCAGACCCTTTGATAAGATGAGTAGAATTATCCCCATGTATAATTTTCAAATTAGACTCCCTCTCAACCAAATTCGAGAGGACTTCACGATACCCAATAAAATGTCTAGATGCCCCACTATCCACTAGGCAGCTATCAATGCTATTTGAAGATGAGCTAGAAATAGTAGCAACAAGATAACACTTAGATTGAGTATTAGCAACATTATCAACATACCTTGTATTCTTGGACCTCTTTTGAGGGCATTGAGTTTCTTCAACACTTGCATGGGCAACATGACCTCTTCCTCTCCTTTTATTGAAGTTGTTGTTGTTTTCATTGTTGTTTTTGTTGGGCCTTTTGTCATTTCTTCTATCAGGAAAATCTTGGGCTATGTGGCCAAATCGGTCACATCTATAGCATTGGACTTTGGACAAGTCCCTTCTATTATTGTTGAATGCTAGAGCTGGTTTCTTTGTCTTCCTTTTCCTTTTCCTTTCTTGGCATGGGCTACGAAAGCTATAGGTTCTCCCTCTTCTTGTCTCTGAATTCTTCCTCTGGAAATGAGCCTAGATTCTTCATGTGTGCAATTGCCCAAAAGTTCATCAAATGAAGGAAGCTCTTTTTTGCAACTAATGCTTGTAATGAAAGTCTCCCTAAGACATAGGGAGTCCTCCAAGGGTCATCTACACAAGCTCTTTTTTAGGAATGATTTCTCCAATGGAAAGAAGCTGATCCCTTATTTAAGAGATCCTCATGAAGTAGGTTGTTATTGATTCTGACTTGGGCATCTTGATGTCGCGGAGTTGAGTCTTCAAGGCAATGACTTGGCTGAGATTGTTGACCTCATACATCCTAATCAATTTGTCATACATCTCCTTTGACTTCTTCAACTTGGACACATATGTGATGAGATTGTCTCTAAGAGAGTCACATGATTTTCTTAGCCTTGATCTCACCCTTCTTGTACTTGGGTTTGACACTAGCATTGCCATTCTCAGGAGGTTCAATTACTTGGCCCTACACATACTCCATCACATCATTCTCTTCAAGAGTAAGATCCAATCTAGCCCTCCATGCTACAAAGTTGGAGACATCATTGAATTTCTCTTCAATTTTGAAGTAGGAGGAGGTCATCTTGTCCAAGAAAGTTGATCACCAATAAGCAATAGAAGTGTCTCAAAGGGGTGTTCTTTGGTCTCCAAAGGCTAACCTTCATCTCAGCTCTGAAACCATGTTAATTTTTCACAAGTTCTATGTTGTTATAATCATTGAAAACAATTTCATTCACCCCAATAATAGTTAAGCAATTATAGATAGAACAATAAACAATAATGCACAATAGAAGCCAAACACAACGAAACAAAGATTTTGGTCAGAGACCAAGGCAAAACCCCACAAGGGGGAAAATCTAGAATTAATTCTTCTTCTTCTTAGTCAATCAATGTTCAACATGAGATACATAGTCCAATAATACATCCATAAACCAGTCAAAGTCAAAGCTTGGACTTTCTATGTCAACTAAGTCAAAACCAATCTAATGAGAGAGAGAAAAGTGAACTCTGGTCAAAGATTATAGTGTGTAATAGAGGGCCAAATTTCAGCCTGTGGAAGTTCGGTCAACCTCCTATAACTATCGATCAAATACCTCAGTCAAATCCCAATCAACCCTATGGTCAACACCCAGAAAACAGTGCCAAAAATTCGGTCAACACAAAGAATATTTGACCTTCCTTCCTCAGTTAAAATTTGGTCAAACCAATAGTAGAAAGTCTCGAACAAAGGAGAGAGAGTTGACTTGTGATCAATCTTAGCCAATGGCCCAGAACAGAGATAAATATGCGATCAACCCCAGTCAAAGATTCCTAGAATATTCTTCCTCCTTTCATAGTCAAGGAGCTCGGTCAAAGCAGCAGAAAATCGCCCAAGTCAAAGAGAGTCAACACAGGTCAAAAGAGAGAGAAAATGCTGGTTAACGCATATAGAAAAGATTCTCCTCAAATTTCTTCTCATGTGTGAGAGATGCCTGCAATTTCAGTTCGAACTTGATTCATGTGAGGTCTCATGTGATGCTCCAAATGACCTCCAATGATGGTCCTTTTATATGAGGTTAAGGAGGGGTCATTTTTCTTGTGGGGCCGAATTGGTCAAACCCAAAATTTGAATTTTCTCCATCATTTGCAAATGGAAATTCCAACCATAGCTGCCAATTTTCAACATCAACAACTCCAAGTTGTTCTTTGAAAATTGAAATAAGCAAACTTTATCCGGGACAATGACTTTGTAAAAACATCAGCATTCTGCTCATCAATAGGGACATATTTGAGCCTCACAATTCCTCTCTGGACTATATTCTGGATGTAATGATACTTGATCTCAATGTGCTTCGACCTATAATGAAAAATCTAGTTCTCAGAATGCTTGATACATCTTTGATTATCACAATATATCTAAGTTACAGGACACGTCCCCCAGGGTCCCATGTCCCGTATTTTACGTATTGGACACGAAAACGGCCCTAATACGTGTCGAATACGATTTTCAACGTGTCATGAAAAATTAAATACATATTCTACGTTTTCTGCCGTGTCCTAATTTTCGAATGCACGTATTTGGTTGGTAGAATACGTTGCCCTAACGTATTTCGACAGGTTGAATACGTACTGCGAAAAAAACGTAATTTAAAGCCTACGCGTTGGATTTTTCTGGGTTATTTTCGTCCTACTGTCGTATGGATTTGTTGTGTGGAGCTGCGAGCAGGGTGTTTGAAGTTAGCATTATATTTGAAGTCTGGAGCAGAGTGTGCCAGTGTGCAGCGTTCAAGACCGGCCCGTAAACCAGTAAGCCAGAACCCCTAAATCGGAACCCGTGTTTTATCTATGCATTTCATTTTTTTTTTGTCAAACGATATACCATTCTCAAACAAATATACCATTTAAAATCGACCCTGATTCATTCCCCTTTTGAATAATTTGAATGGGTAGAAGAAGCAGTGGATGTTCACATGCAAAAGAAATGTGTTCACTGTGTTTGTTTTATTGTCATTACAAACCTACAGAAATAGCAGTAGAGAATAATCTCCGAGTGATGTGTTGTTTTAAGGTGGGAGGAATCATCAATGCACATTTGGGAAGGTGACTATAGTTTGTCTTGAAGTATGGGGACATTTTCATGAATGGTTAGAAGTATTTTAGTGCTGAGTCTGCTGACTGGTTTCTGTTACGTATAGGAAGCTGAATGCATATATGGGATAGCTGAAAATTTCAGCTTTCCACAGAATATGAAAAACCACCTTTTATATATATATGCAGGCTGCAGCTATGCTTATTGTGTGAAATGAAGTCAGTGCTGTGGAGTTCACTGTGTATATTTCCTTTGTTACCATGGGTACTATCACCTGTGGCTACAGTTTTTCCTAACTTTTAACAATTTGTCAATGAAAACATATCATGAAAGATTAAATGTCAGTTGAAACCTAGGTCAATTTCTCAGATGAGAATATAAATTGCTTCTTAGTGAGTTTAGTTTGTCATCCAATGTCCGTAAGCTAATTATCAAGAATTTGCGATGGTTATACTAAATACATAACCAAGACATAATAAGACTGGTGTGCAGCTTGGCAAAGGTGGCCAATAATGAATCATGCCGCCAGTTTGAGTGGAGATGCAACCGAGTAGTTTTTCTGTGCTAAATTAGAGGCCCCTCCATTTTTTTATTATATAAACAAGCTCCAAAAGGTTCCATATATTCAGAATGCTTTTTAAGTGACAATTGTCATTAATCACATCAAAGACACCCCAACAATTTGTAACAAACTGAATATTGAATTAAAATGGAAAAATTCTTAGTAATATCCATGACAGTGATAGATTATTGTGACCTTTGACAGTGCATAATTATTGCGGTTTGTGACAATTTACAAACAGTAAGAAACAACAAGATTGCATGTTATCAACAACTCCATCTCTGGGGCAATTTGAGTTGTTTTGCTCAAGAGTCAATTTGTATGCAGTGTGCACATATTGAATCATATAATAGTTCTAACTTCTGAGTTAACTTTATAAGTTTATAAATTATAAATTATAAGTTTATAAATTAGAATTTATAAATTAGAATTGTTTAACTTTAATTGTTTTTTTTTGTAGGTGAAGGTGTGTGGACATTATAACAGTGAGAAGATTAATGGCTCAATCATCCAAGGCAGCCAACAGAGGTCAAAGGAAGGGCGGTGCTATTTGTGGTCCCCCCCCCCTCCAAGTGTTTCTGTTTCATCTTCTCTTGGTCATAGTGCCCCAAGTGCTTCAAGTGAAGCTGCAGGTGTTTCTCAGCCAGCATTAACATATGCTGCTGTTGCAGCAAGACAACAAGCACAACTAAAAAAATGCCCTCTTTGGAAGTATGTAACCAAGAAGCAAGTGCCAAAGACTGGTCCGGGAGGGAATGTGCATTGGTCTTGTAATTTCTACAAGGGTGAATTTAAGAGCACTTACTTTCGAGTTAAGGGCCATTTGTTGGGCCTTCCTTGTGGAATTGGAGCATGAAAAAATATCAGTCCTAGAGAAAAAATGGATTTGGAAAGGGAGGATGCAGCTGGCTCTGGGAATGTGGTGGCAACAAGCAGGAAAATTCAGCCAACAAAAAAGAGGGCAGCCCAAACTTATGGTGGTCCAATGGACAAGATTTTTCAGCGTGAGCAATGAGATGAGGTTGATCTTACATTGGCATACTTTTTCTATCTCAACTTCATTTCTTTTAATGTTGCACGGTCTCCTATGTTTATTGAGATGTGTCGAGCTCTAGTTGATATAGCTCCAGTTGGGTATGTGCCTCCAAGTTCAAAAAAACTTAGAACCACATTGTTGGTTAAGGCAAGGAAGGAGGTGGATAAAATTCTACAACCTATTAAATCATCATGGATCTCATCTGGTGTCAGTATTGTTTCTGATGGATGGACAGATACAGCACGCCATCCTCTCATCAATTTCATGGTATATTCTCAAAATGGACCAGTTTTCTTGAAAGCAGTTGATGCTCTTGGACAATACAAGGATGCACAATATATGGGTGAGCTGTTTATTAAAGTTATTGAAGAAGTAGGCATTGAAAATTGTGTGCAAATCATCACAGATAATGCACCTGTTTGCAAAGCAGTTGGCTTGATTGTGGAAACTAAATATCCACAAATATTTTGGACACCATGCATTGTTCACTCTTTGAATTTAGCACTCAAATCTATTGCTTCAGATGTGACATGGATTGACAATCTTATTGAGGATGCACGCCATATCCGAAATTTTGTGCAAAACCATACCAATGCCCTCACAATATATAAAGAGTACACACATCTATCCTTGTTGAAGATTGCAGATACTCTGTTTGCTTCCTCATTCATCATGCTTAAGAGGTTGAAGGAGGTGAAGGCCACTCTTGGGGCCATGGTTATTTAAGATCTTTGGTCTTTTTGGAGAAAGACGGATCAAACAGCTTCAAAAAAGGTAAAGGACATAGTGTTAGATGATGGTTGGTGGGAGAGGGTGGATCTTACCATAAAGATCATGAACCCTATCATTTCTTTATTGTGGTTTGCAGACACAGACCAACCCATCTTAGGAGAGGTTTATGAGGGTTGGGATTCCATGATTGAGTCGGTGAAGACTATTGTTATGGAGAATGAGTGCCCTACATATGAGACATCAACAGAGAGCCTATGGTCCACCATACAGGATATTCTTGTCTCTAGGTGGGATAAGAATTGCACACCTTTGCATTGCTTAGCTCACTCTTTGAATCCCAAGTATTACAGTCAAGAGTGGCTCCGTGGTGGGACCTCACACAGATACCCTCCTCACATGGATGGAGAGATTTCACAGGGGAGGAAAATAGCCTTTAGAAGGATATTTCAGGATAACACATCTTTTCTTGAGGTGGAGGAAGGCTTTGTGGAGTTCTCCACCGGCACTAGGAGATTTGGGGGGTATGATGTACTTGGAGGTAGGGGGGTCAAAAGTGCCTATGCATGGTGGACAACTCATGGGGCAACATGCCCTATTCTACAACAGTTAGCCTTGAGGGTCCTCTCTCAAATTACTTCATCTTCTTGTTGTGAGAGGAATTGGAGCACTTAAGGGAATCTATATAGTTTGAAAAAGAGAAAGCTTGAGCAATCCAGGGCGGAGACAATGGTGTATGTGCACACCAGCCTTCGTCTTATTTACAGGCAAAGACAGGAGTGGTTGAAGGGAAAAACAAAGATGTGGGATGTGTTTCCTGATGATATGGGCTTGGACGACAGTATTGAGTTGGCATTAGCCAACATGGATCTTAATGACCCAATGCTAGAGCCAGTGACTTTTGATGATGAGACACAGCATCTTGAGGGGTCATCCTCCACACCAACAAATGCAGTAGCAGATCTTGGATTGGGCATAGAGGAGGAGGATGGAGTACAGTCAGATGGCAATGGCAGTGATGGTGACTATGACATAGAGGACATGGACTATTGATAGAGTGATGAGTCATGACTCATGGACCAGTACCGAGCTATGATATTCCTACTTATTTTGTATCTAGTATCTACTCTTTTGTATTTTCCATTGTCATTCTCTCAGGAGTCAGTATCTACTATGATCTATCTATGTACATTGTAAACACTGCATAGTGATACATTTTGATTTTGACGACTTAATGGAAAATTTTCATTTTATGGTTTTAATATCTAAGTTCTAAATTTATAATTAGTAGTAAGTACTTACTACTTAGTTTCTTATGTGCTTGTAAGTTGTAAATTTTGATTCTATTTTTTTTTTAAAGTGAACTATGAACTTTGAGAAGTAATTATATTTTAATTTGATTAGATAAGCTGCAAGCTGCAATTTAATATGGATAAAAAACTATATTTCGGTATATATATATATATAAAACGTGTCCCCCGTGTCCTGTTTCCAGGTCGCTGCGTTTCGTATTGAATACTTGTATTTACGTGTCCTCCGTGTCTCTTGTCCTCGTGTCATGTGACTTAGAAATATATAATGTTCTATTCCAACACTTGATCAAACAATCCAACAAACAACTTTTGAAGCCACACAACTTCACAATAGGCTGGACATGCAGCTATACATTCAGCTTCATCTGTACTCAAAGCAATAAAAGTTTTCTTTCTACTAGACCATGAAATCATAGCGGAGCCCAGGCTAAAACTGTTGGAAACACTGAGAGGGGGGTGAATCAGTGTTTCTTGGCAATTAGTAACTTATTAATCTTTTCAGAGCATTAATTAATCTTCAGCGTCAATTCAAAATCATAAATGAGTAGTAGACAAAAGACACAAGAATTTTTAGGTGGAAAACCCCCTTTGGGAAAAAAACCACCGAACGCTTTTCTAATAATTTTGCGAGTAGATAAAAAATGCTTCAGAACTGAAAGAGAAGTCCCAACTCCCTAGTACTCTAGAAAAGCGTTTAATTTTCCAGCTTCAATTGGAAGGACCCTCCAATGCCCTGGTTTTATCAGCAGTCAGTTGAAAGGATGTTCCAACACCCTAGCAAGCTCCAACTCGCCCCAACACCACCCTACCACCCTGAAGTGTTTTCAAGCTCCAACCTAAAGGTGACTTCAATCACTATCCTAGCACCCCCCAACCACCCTGAAAATTTATACACATTGACAACATATCGTGGGCTCCTGTACTAGGGACAATGACCCACTTTATAATAAACAGATTGCTGCAACTATATTGGGCTCTCGTACCAGGGAACATGGTCCATTTAGAATGAGTACAATGATAATCTTCTTCAAGACTTTTATCCCAGAAACCCTACTCCGAAATCCTTACCACAAGTCATGAACCAATCACCCTTTCTACCAGACTGCCATAACATAAAAATGCCAATGAGCAAGTGTACCTTTATCTGGAGTAACTCTGAGACTGCTGTAAGTTAATGATTGAAGAACCCTTACTACTGCACAGTGATTGTAGATGAACGCTTTACTGCAAATGAATGCCAAAGCCCTTACTGCAGATGAAAACCCTGCTGCAAGATAGCTGATATCAAAGACTTGACTTATTTGATCCCTTACTTCTTAGAACTGATGCCAAGATGCTGATAGTATACCAACTGTAGCTTGAGTGACAACACTGTTTACCGGATCAACCTTGATGACTGCCCATGTATCTACTACACATGTTCTACCAGACCCTTTCTTGTTTATGACATCAATGATAAGCAAGAGCAACAACACTGCTGTAACCTTTGCCAATCCAACAATGTACAGTCCTCTGCTTAGGGCTTCAACAACAAAAACCACCAAATATCAATAACATGTACCTTGTGACATTATTGGGATCAACAACATTTCATCAAATGTTGTCACTATGAAAGGATTGGATTGCTTGCTTTAGTTGGCTTGAATGATTTCAAGAGGTCAGGTTGATTGCAAGTGCTCATCGCAAGTGTGTATATATATATATATACACACACCAAAGTTCTGCTTTAAGAGATGCATAAAGAAGCCTTCTAATCGACCACACTGTGCCACTTGTAACTATACCTGATCTTTACTGCTTTACTTGCTTGTTTATGAATCAATGATTGGCCATTAGATACGAGGAGCTATCACCTAGTCTTCAAATTCTGCTTTCGGAACAGGGGCACTAAATTGTGGCTATAAAACCATTGCAAGATTAAACCATGGCTTGAGTGCTGTGAGATCTTCATATGCTATATAGCTTATTGTTGCAATAGTCCTTGAGTATGGTTAACTTGTTTTCCTTTAAGCTCTTTTCCAAATCGCAACTAGATCTGTCCTTGCAAGTTCTCATATATATATATAAGTGACAGAAGATGTATCCCGCAACCACTTTAGGTAGTCCACTACTTATGCCCAGACTGGCCATAGAAAATAGAGACCTTGATGATGTAAAACAATTGTATAATAGGCCACAACAGACCTCGGCTCTTAGACTTTGAATGAGGCCGCAGGAAATCGCTTCCAGACTTGGTGCAAGTCTGTTCTCTTTACAATATTCAGACCTAGTAGAGATGACTGCAGGACTAAAAAACTAGAAGATGTATGCTACAAATAATTGTAGAGACAACCTTACCTTATGTCTTTGAGAAGTCTGAAACAAGATCAAGTTGTTTCGGATTAGTCCACAACCATAGCTCAAGACTCTTGCTTTATATGTATTTCAATTAACCCGTAAAAACTTCAGATAGCAAGACATAATTTGATAGCCATAATTTATTAGCCAAGTGACTTTGTTTCTCCTCCTGCAATATAGTAGGCGAAACGAATCCCCAAAAACCAACCCAAAACAAAACCCACTCTTTTGATCTTACGCTGTCTCCTCAGGGGCTGAGATAGTAAGTTCAAAGCTTCAAGAGATAATCATTTCATTTCATGCCTTAGAAGTTGAGATCGATGCTCTTTTATAGATTTTTCATAAGTAGGAAGGGGCTTCCAAACAAGAGCTGTTAGAGGAGCTTTAGGAGGGTACTCCCTTTAAATTTTTTAATTTCATTTAAATTTGAGCCCAAATATAGGCCATTTGCCCATTTGGAGATGGAAATTTGAGGTCTTTGATGATGTTCAATGCCCCTTGTGATTTCAAAATAATGTTTGAGGTTCTCTATAAGATATTTTAACCACAACCTTGAAGAAAACCCCCCTTTCTTGCTTTGAATAATGGGCTGGCCAATGTAAAGGTGGCACATCACCTTGCTTTGGGGTTTTTACCCGCAAATTGGGTCCTTTGACTTCAAACTAGCATAAATCACAAATGGTGAGGTCTCTCATGGTGTGCAACATGCCATCAAAATCAACTTAACGAGGAGAATCCATCAAGGATGATCCTATCACGAAACAACATGAATTACCAAGTCATTTTGGTTGACAAAAGGCGGGGCATCTCCTGGTGTTGCTTGGATTGACATCAATGACAACCACATATCAACAAAAACAAAATCAAGAGGTGCTCTTTCTATCATCAGAGCTTCCAGCCCGATTAGCATCAGTGAATCCTGTTAGTTTTTGGTAGCATCGGATGTGCTATAGCCATGAAAATTGGTGGAGAGGCTAAGGCACATTAGTTCTAAAGAACCATAAAGCCGTTTGGTGAAATTCCACCCGGATTGTATTTTATTAAAATAATTAATATTTTTAATGGGGTTCCTAAGTCTAAACTTAGGAAAATTAAAGTATTAATGGGTATTAATCAAAATATGGGTGAGAATGTTCTAGAAAGCGGATCAAGTCAAGTTTTTAATCTCAGTCGTTGATTAGAGACTTAATCTTGGCTGTTGAAGTCTCAACGAGAAAAGTATAAGAAGGAGGCTTGGGGTTCATTTAGAAACACACACCGAGAGAACGAATTGATCTAGAGTTCGAAATTTCTGGGGCTAGGAAGCTGAGAAATCCGAACTAAGTGACAATTCTGTAGTAGAGGGGCAGGGATAGTTCGAGAATACTGGGTAGAGAGTTAGAGAACCACTAATGGAGGCAGCACAACACTTAGAGGGATTGACGCTGGGCCAGTCTGGGCCCATGCAGGCCTGACGTTGAACCAGGGAGAGCCAGTGCAGAGGAGAAGCTGCCCTTCACGCAGAAATCTGGAATTGTTGGGGCGCTGCGGGAACCACCGGGGAAGTTTGACGCAGAAGCTCCAGGAGGCAGAATAGACAGCGCAACGCTGACACATAGCCTCTGAGGCTGACGCAGGGCCAGCGCAGAGATAGCTGGGGGTTTGCCAATTCTATTGTCAGATTAGTCAAAAACTACCAGGTGAAGTGAGGTAATCTCAGTTTTCCGCCATTATATTTTTCTCTGTAACTAGATTGTCGGGAGGGGTTTTTTCGCATTGGGTTTTTTCTAGGGACTATTTTTTCCAAAAATAATGGTGTCCTATGTATCTTGCTCTTTGCTCAATTTTTTGTTTCATGTAATCAAATTAAATTGGTGTAGGCTGTAGAAGTAATTTACTTCAGTATTTTTCAGAAAATAACTTGATAATGTATATTAAAATCAAGTGGGAGAAGTAAATTTAGTTTTGCTGCAGTAAGGGTTCCTTGAGTATAGGAATTTTCACATGGTATCAGAGCATTGATTTTGAAATAGGAAGAGCAGATCCAGCGCTGAGCAGAGAGGCCAATAGCTGCATTTGGCAGCGATTCGAATCCCCTTGAAGGGATTGCGTAGTCCTTGCCAGGAAAAGCAAAGATTCCAAGGAAATCTCTCTTTGAGAGAGTCCACAGAGAGGTATGATTTCCGGCTTGTGAGTTTGCAGAGGCAGAGGGAGTGACGTAGAGCCTCAGTGCAGTGCTTGTGGGCAACAGTTTCTGCTGAGGCAGAAATTCGTCGAAAAAGAGCGACAACACATAGAAGGGGAATTTTCTCCTCAGAGGACATTTCTAGCCAAAAGTTTGATTTTTTTCACTTACTGGGCAACAGACCAGTGCTGCACAGTGACTAGAGGAGTCAATTCGACAGTTTGGATGAGATGGCATCACATGGACCCAGAGATCAGGACAGGTTGGAAGGAGCTTCCAACTATGTCATATGGAAGACCAGAATCTGAGCTGTTTTGGAGGAGTACGATCTCGAAGCTTACGTCAAGAGTGTTGTGGCTGTTCCCGCAGACAATGATCAGAAGAAGAAGTACAAGGCCGAGCAGGGAAAGACGAAGAGGTTCATACTCGATGGAGTTCGAGATCATGTGGTCTCACACTTGTAGGGCAAAGATACAACCCGAGAAATGTGGGAAGCTTTGTCTTCACTGTATGAAGGTTCTTTCAAACAATGGAAGATGTACTTAGAACAAAGGTTGGACATTGATGCAGAAGGCAGAATGGGTTAACTCCTATCTTCAACATCTTTAGGACACCAGAGACCAACTTGCTGCAGTGGGGTCTACTCCTCAGTCTATCGCGATGGTAACGATTGCTGTGAATGGAGTCTCAGATGAATGGCAAGTCTTCGTCCAAAGAATATTGGGCAGGGAAAGACTACCTTCATGGGAGGAGATGTGGGCAGCCCTTCAACAGGAAGAATTAAGGAGGGATTTGGTTAAGGTCAACCTCAATGGCAGTAGTGGGAGTGGCACAAAGACCAAGGAGGAGGAGGAGAATGCAACTCTAACATCAAAGGGACAACAGAAGCAGAAGCGGAACAAGGACATTTCGAAGGTGAAATGTTTCAGTTGTGGCGAGATGGGCCACTTTGCTTCCCAGTGTCCTTTGAAGCAAAAGGATAAAGATGAGAAACATGATCCTAAGGCTACTCTAGCAAAAATTGACGAAGATGAGTTTTCCACGAGTGTCCACGCATTTCCAGGAGGGAAATGGGGCGATATATAATTGTAGTCAGGAGGACTACATGTGGGTAGGATCCTTGAGGAACCCACATCTTGGATCAATTCCTTGCTACGTGAGTCTAAGATTCAGCAGTAGTAAGATGGACTTAGTGTCAGATGATGCAGTGGGTTGGTTGGAGAGACAAATGCAGTATCCTGAGACCATAGACTGATCAGCGCAGAGCAAGGTTGGCAGCGGTACAGATGGAATAGTGCAGAAGTCAGGAGCAATGCAGAAGATTCAGAGGGTCAGAGACTAGTAGTAGTCATTTTCCAACATTCACATGGTATTATGTTGAACACTGTTAAGTTCAGTAATTTTGGGTGTTTTTTAGTTGCTTCTCTCAGCAAATAAGTTGCAGTACGAATGCAGTGTTAGCAGTGGCAGTGCTAACAACATAGAAAATGTAACATTTGAGAGGGAGCTGTAGTACAGATGCAGCAGTGGCAATTGCAGTGTCATGGGCAGCAGTACAGTAGAAGCAACAACATAGTGTTGGTGGCAACAACAGTGCGGAAAGTAGAGCTTCAGAGACAGAGCAACATGCAGTTGGACATTGTTGGTAGGACACATTCCTTGCTAAGAGGGAGTGTTAGTTTTTGGTAGCATCGGGTGTGCTCTAGCCATGAAAATTGGTGGAGAGGCTAAGGCACATGAGTTCTAAAGAACCTAGAAACCGTTTGGTGAAATTCCACCTAGATTGTATTTTATTAAAATAATTAATATTTTTAATGGGGTTCCTAAGTCTAAACTTAGGAAAATTAAAGTATTAATGGGTATTAATCAAAATATGGGTGAGAATGCTCTAGAAAGTGGATCAAGTCAAGTTTTTAATCTTAGCCATTGATTAGAGACTTAATCTCAGCCATTGAAGTCTCAACGAAAAAAGTATAAGAAGGAGGCTTGGGGTTCATTTAGAAACACACATTGAGAGAACAAATTGATCTAGAGTTTGAAATTTTTGGGGCTAGGAAGCTGAGAAATTCAAACGAAGTGATCATTCTGCAGTAGAGGGGCAGGGATAGTTCGGGAATACTGTGTAGAGAGGTGGAGAGTCACTAATGGAGGTAGAGCAACACCTATAGGGAATGACGTTGGGCCAGTCTGGGCCCACGCAGGCCTGGCGCTGAACCAGGGAGACCCAGCGTAGAGGAGAAACTGCGCTCACGCAAAAATCCAGAATTTTGTCGGGGAACTTCCCGAACAGCCTGGGAAGGTTGACGCAGAAGCTCTAGGAGGCAGAAGAGACAACACAGAGCTGATGCAGAGCCTGTAAGACTGACATAGGGCCTATGCAGGGCCAATGCAGAGATAGCTGGGGTTAGCCAGTTCTGCTGTTGGATCAACCAAAAACTGCTGGGTGAAGTGAGGTAATCTCACTCAATTTTCTGCCATTATATTTTTCTCTGTAACTGGATTGCTGGGAGGACATCCAACATTGTATTTAGAATTACTGCTTAATAATATAAAACCCTCAGAGCTGTTGCACCGATTTTCCCGCATTGGGTTTTTCTAGGGACTATTTTGTCCAAAAATAACGGTGTCCTATGTATCTTGTTCTTTGCTCAGTTTATTGTTTCATGTAATCAAATTAAATTGGTGTAGGCTGCAGAAGTAATTTACTTCAGTATTTTTTAGAAAAAGACTTGATTATGTATATTAAAATCAAGTGGGAGAAGTAAATTCAGTTTTGCTGTAGTAGGGGTTCTTGGAGTATAGGAATTTTCACAAATCCATACGTCTGCCATTCTCCATTAGAAGCATACTCAAACCATATTCAATGGTACCACACAAATATCTCATTATATGTTTCACTGCAACCCAATGCACATGTTGGCACTAAGCCAAGAATTGGCTCAATGTGTTCACAACATAACAAATATCAGGTCTAGTGTTCACAAGATAGTTCAATGAGTTGATCAATTTGCGATGCATAGAGGGATCAATCAAATTAGAGTCACAATCTTTGATCTTCTTCAATTTCATCACCATAGGAGTGTTTATGGACTTGCAATCTATCATGCCCATCTCTCAAGGATCTTAATAGTGTACTTGCCTTGGCCAACAAAGATTCCATCAGGTTTTTTCCAAATTTGCAATCCCAAATAACAATGCACAAGACCAAGATCCTTCATTTCAAATTTAGAAATCAACTCCCTCTTACACTGGACAATAAGAACTTCAACCCCTATCAGAAACAGGTCATTTGCATTTAGTGGCATGATCAAGGGCTCGAATTCAACAACTTTGAAGTACAAGTTCAGATCAACATTGTTGTTCTTGAAACCAAGAATTAACAAATAACCATCAATATGAGAGTACAATGCATGAGGAGCCTGCTTCAACCCATACAATTCTTTCTTCAATTTGCAAACATGTGTTTCTTCGTTATGGACCTCAAAGCCTTGATTTTGCTCAATATAGACTTCCTCTTCAATGATTCCATTCAAAAAAGCAATCTTGACTACATTTGATGCAATTTCCAACTTGCAATAGAAGCAAGAGCAATGATAGATCTAATAGAAGCATACCTCGCAATGGGAGAAAACTTGTTTTCGTAATCCTTTCCCTCTTTTTGGGAGAATCCTTAGGGCACAAACCTTGCCTTGTACTTTTCAACACATCCATTAGCCGTATGCTTGATTTTGTAGATTCATTTGGAAGACACAATAGATTTCCCTTTAGGCCTTGACATGATTTCCCAAACATCATTCTTCAATATAGATTGATACTCTTTGATCATAGCATATTTCCATACTTGATGCTTTGCTGCTTCCTGATATGTGGATGGCTCGGACTCAATGATCTTACACATCATAGCAGCATAACTAGAATGCTTCTTCGACTTCTTACTTTCTCTAAAGGTCCCACGAGGTGCAACATGCCCTTCAACTTCCTTCAATAATCTTTCAAGCTAGGCAAGTCTCTTTCTAGTCTGAGATATAGTGGCTCTTGGAGAGTCAACAATATCATGATCATTAGACTATTCATAAGGACCTTGTTCCATTGGTTCAGGTTCTTAAGATTCTGATTGCACATTCTTTGTAGCCACTTGCATCTCATCATTAGAGGCCAAGTGTGAATCCTTGGACTTTGAGAATGCAATATCTTCATCAAAGATAATATCCTTGCAAGTTTCAATAGAATGTTGTCTTGGAACATAGACCCTAAAGGCTTTTGAATTTTCACTGTAGCAAACAAAAGTTCCTTTCTTCCCTGAAGGTTCTAACATCATCATTCTCTCCTTGGGCACATGATCATAAACAAGACAACTGAAGATTCTCAAATGTTCCACATTGGGTCTTTCACTTGTGAAGACTTCTTCAGGAGTCTTGTAGTCCAAGATTCGAAGTGGGCATCTATTTTGAACATAAACATCTGTTCTTGCAGCTTCTCCCCAAAGAAATTTAGGCAACTCTTGATCATGAAGCATGGCCTTGGCAACCTCCATAATACATTTGTTCTTCCTTTTGACAGTTCCATTTTGTTGAGGATAACAGGGAACTATCGACTCCCTCTTAATTCCAGCATCCCTGTAGAAAGCAATCAATTCCTTGGATACATATTCTCCTCCCTTGTGAGGCCTTAGAGTCTTGATCCTTCTTCCTGTAGCATTTTCAATTGGTGCCTTGAATTCCCAAAACTTTTCAAATACTTCATCCTTGGATTTCAAGAGATAAATCCATGTCTTATGAGAGTGATCATCAATAAAAGAGACATAATACAAATTTCCACCCAAGGTCTTGTTAGACACAGGCCCACAAACATTAGAGTGCACAAGATCTAAGATTCCTTTGGAAATACTATCACTGCTAGTACATCTTCCTTTAATATTTTTCCCAAGGGCACATCCCTTGCAAACTCCATCATGCTCAATCTTAATTTCAGTACACCTTTAATAAAATCTTTGGATCTAGATAAAGCTTTATAATGAACATGAGTGTACCTTCAATGTCATAGCTCACAAAGATGAATGGTGTTGTGTAATAGGGTTTGGATTGAGCGACCAAGGAGATTATATAGGCCTCCAATTCGTACACCAATCTTTAACAGATTCAAAAGAGGCATCCTTCTTTCATACTAGAACTTGTCCATCCACCAAAGCAATTCTATATCCTGTCTTCAAGAGATTAAATGGACAACAAATCCTTCTTCAAACCAAGAACATATAGAATATTGTTAATAGATACATTACCTTTTGATTCCAATTGGAAGGAAGATGAACCAATGCCCTTGATTTCGTATTTTCCATTATCTCCAAGTTCTATTGTAAAATGTAACTAGGTTCGGTCTTCATAATATTCTATGTACTATTGATTTAAGGTATTTGATATAAACGAGAAATAATTTATTGTTATTATTATGTTATAGCATGGGTTTCATGCTCTAGGTCAATTTATTTGTAGGTCAAGCACCCATTGTCTGCTCCTAGGGTTTTTTCATAGAGTCTAGTAGCCAAAAGAGTCATTGTTATATGTAATAGACCCTATTAGGCATTTTGTATCAAGTCAAAAGAATTTATTGAGTCAATATTGTGTCAAAGTCCCTGCAAAACCAAGTAGGCCTTGAAGAGAACAAGTGGGCCTACAGAGAAGAAGTCGATTGAATAAAGGGAAAATTTGACCTCCTTAGAAACCTATATATTAGGAGAAACTCAACCTCATTTGGGACATCATCAAGAAGTTCGATCAAGCAAGAAAAAGAAGAAAGATCAAGGCAAGAAGAAGGAAGAACAAGCGAAGGGTTAGTCTCAAGTAAGGAGAAACAAAATTCTGAAATTTCACTCACCTTCTCTCTCACATGTGCGAACGAGTTAGGGCACACTTAGTTGACACAATACCGAATTGCTGATTCATTAAAGAAAGCCGAAATTTGAATCAATTTGAGAGGCTTATTACTTCGGAGAAGAAAGTGAGTTGAGCGAAGAAAATGAGACACATTTTCTAACATCTTTTCATCCATGTGCTAATTAAGGTTTTTGCAGTAAGGCTGAAATCTGCTGTGAGAAGTTGGAGGTCCAAACTTAAGATCATAAATGAAGTTGCAATAGTTTGACTTGGGTTGACTTTGTGAAAGAAAAGCTCATCTAAAAGAAGGTTGACTTGGCCTTGGAGGGGTCTTTGTCTTTGGTTTAAAGGTTTGGAATTCGTCATTTGAAGATTCTATAAGATGAGAAGAATGCTTGTGGGTTTTCCTCTTTAAGAGAGGTTTTGGCCCTGGCTTGCAGCCTACATTTTGTGTTGACTTGTACTATTTGATCTTCATGTTTTGTTAGTTGTTTGATGATAAGAACACAATAATAATCTAAAGAAGAAGAAACTAATTATAAATACTACAAGTTGAAGTAAAGAACATCACAAGCAATTATCGAAGTAAAGAGAAATCGCCCTTATCTAGCTGCCCTAGATTTCTCAACATGGTATCAGAGCTAAGGTAACAAGGAAAGGCAACTTGGAGATCATTCAAATTGAAAAAGAATACATAAAGACTGAATATAAAAAGAAGAGCATCATGGCGATCTAGTCATCACATCACAAAGACCTTATCATCTTAAATGAAGAATTCTTGGAAGAATAAAAGAAGACCTTGTTGATTTGGGGTAGCATCATATGTGCTCTAAGCCTCAAATTTTGCAGGGAGGCTTGGGCACATGCATTCCAAAGAACCCATAAACCTTTTTTGGAAATTCCACCCGAAGACGATTATATTAAAATAATTAATATTTTTAATGGAGTTCCTAAGTCTAAACTTAGGACAATTAAAATATTAATGGTTATTAATCTAATTGTGGGTGAATCTTCTAGATAAAGACGAAGATCAAGTCAAAATGATCTAAGCCTTTGATTAGGAGTTAATCTAGGATGTTGGTTGTTGAACAAGAAGATATAAGAAGGGGCTTGAGGGTCATTTGGAAAATACATCGAGAGATCAAGAGATCGAATTTCTGAATTGAGAAGTTCTCAGGAGGAAGTTCTGATCGAAAATATCTTTTGTAGTAGAGGGGCAGGGACAGTGATCCAGAGGAAGATTTCCACATCTGCAGAGGCAGTAGCAAGAGGCTGAGTTATTCCTAGTGCATGAACGTGCGAGTACAGGAACACGCGAGTGTAGGAATGCGCGAGTGTAGGAACGTGAGTACAGGAACGCGAAGACGATTATATTAAAATAATTAATATTTTTAATGGAGTTCCTAAGTCTAAACTTAAGAAAATTAAAATATTAATGGTTATTAATCTAATTGTGGGTGAATCTTCTAGATAAAGACGAAGATCAAGTCAAAATGATCTGAGCCTTTGATTAGGAGTTAATCTAGGATGTTGGTTGTTGAACAAGAAGATATAAGAAGGAGCTTGAGGGTCATTTGGAAAATACACCGAGAGATCAAGAGATCGAATTTTTGAATTGAGAAGTTCTCAGGAGGAAGTTCTGATCGAAAATATCTTTTGTAGTAGAGGGGCAGGGACAGTGACCCAGAGGAAGATTTCCACATCTGCAGAGGCAATAGCAAGAGGCTGAGTTATTCCTAGTGCAGGAACGTGCGAGTACAGGAACACGTGAGTGTAGGAACGCGAGTACAGGAACACATGAATGCAAGAACGCACGTGCGTGAGTTTAGGAACGCGTGAGTGCAGGAAAGCGAGTGTAGGAACGCGTGAGTGCAGGAATGCGAGTGCAGGAAGCACGAGTGTCGGGGTTGCTTAAGGAATATCTCTACCAGATTTTCTTGTTGTTTGGATCGCCAATAGGGCATCCATAGATGTACTCCGATTTCACTGCTTCTTAATAATAATAAACCCTTAGAACTGCTGCACTGATTTTCCCGCATTGGGTTTTTCTGGGGAGATTTGTCCAAAAATAATGATGTCTTGTGTTTGTATTTCCTTGCTTAGTTTCTATGTTTCAGAATCATATTTAATTTGGTGTAGGCTGCTTCAGTAATTTACTTTAATGTTTCAAGTAGAATTCTGGAATAAGTTTGTAATGTAATTTACGATCTAGGTGAAGTAGATTTAGCTGGTTGCAGTAGGATACCTGAGATTGTTAGATTTAGGAATTTTCACATGGTACTAGAGTTGTTGATGTGAAACAATAGGAGGAAATCTAGCATTGAAGCAAGGGTGAACTTGCTGCAGCAAGCAGTAGTTTGAATCCCCTGAGGGATTGCGCAGTTCTAGCTAGGAGGGCTATATTTTCGTGGTTGTCTCTCTCTGAGTGAGCTGACAGAGAGGTAAGACTACCGAATCGAGAATCTGCTAAGGTAGAGGGAACCATGCATACGATCAGCGCAAAGATAGAGGGACACAGTTTTCTACAAGCTGAGTGCTAGGCAAAAAAGTAGTTGGAAGAAGGAAGTAGATCGCATGAATACTTCCTCAGTGATTTCTTGCTGAGGAAATCAATATTTCTCATTTGCTGAGAAACAAAGGAGTAGCATACTTACCAGCTCCATCAGGGAGTGCGTAAGCTAGCCTAGAAGCTATGCAGTAAGGAGAAAGAGGGAGTTGTTCAACAGTTTTCGGAGGATATGGAAACCAATGGCTTGAGGGATTAGGACATGTTGGACGGAGATTCCAATTGTCATCTGGAAGGCTAGAATGTCCTTCCTTCTAGATGAGCATGCCCTCAAGACATATGTTGATAGTGTGGTAGCTGTCGCTGCAGATGCAAATCCGTTGAAGATGTACATAGTTGAAATGGCAAAGGCCAAGAGGATGATCTTGGATGGAATCAAGGATCATGTGGTTTGCCACGTTGCTAGTAGAGCAACTGCTAAGGAGATGTGGGATGCTTTGGCCACATTGTATCAGGGATCTTTTGAGCAGCGGAAGATGTACTTAGAACAAAATTTGAGATCTGCACAGTTGCAGAAGGGAGAATGTGTGGATCTATTCCTCACGAAGCTGAAGGAGACCCGTAATGAGTTGTCGGTTGTGGGGCATACACCTCAGGATTCAGAGTTAGTGAGACTGGCCCTAAATTTTATCTCGGATGAGTGGCAAGTCTTTGTCCAGAGTATCCTGGGCTGAGCATCATTGCCTAATTGGGATGAGATGTGGACAACTCTAAAACAAGAGGAGTTAAGGAGGGACCTAGTGAAGGTCAATCTCAATGGCGACAGTGGGAGTGGCACAAAGACGAAGGAGGAGGAGGAAAATGCAGCTCTAGCATCGAAGGGACAACAAAAGCAGAAGCGGAAGAAGGGCATTTTGAAGGTGAAATGATTCAGATGTGGCGAGATGGGTCACTTTGCATCTTAGTGTCCTTTGAAGCAAAAGGACAAAGATGAGAAGCACAATACTAAGGTTACAGCCGCAAAGATCTAATAGGAGGAGGAGTTCGCCATGACAACCAAGATACCTCTAGGAGGGAGGTGGGCTGATATAGAACTATAGTTCGATTGAGCTACAGATCGACAGGTTCCTTGAGGAGTCCAACTCTTGGATTATCACCTTGCTAACGGAGCCCATGCTCAGTAGTAGCAGGATGGAGGAGTTTTCAATTGGTGCCATGGAGTGTTGGAGCGACAGATGGAGTTGTTAGCAGGTCCAGAACTTGAGTAGCACAGAGCAGAGAGGTAGCAGTGCAGAGCTTCAACAATGCAGTGGCTTCAAAAGAAAGCGTGGGATTAGCAACGGTCAGGCATTCAACATTGAGGTGTATCCACGGGATACTTATCCATTTTTGGGTGTTTTCAGTTGCTTCTCTCAACAACTAGTTGCAGTGTTAGCAACCTAACAGATGCAACATTTGAGAGGGAGATGTAATACAAATGTAGCATTGCCATTGGTAGTGTCAAAGGCAATAGTACAGTAGCAGCAACAACGGAGTAGTTGGTGGACAGCATGTCAGACATCAATAGTGCAAAAGACGTTGCTTTAGAGTCAGAGTAGTATGCAGTAGTAGTATATTGCTACAACACATTCCTCGCTAAGAGGGAGTGTTGGTTTGGGGTAGCATCGGATGTGCTCTAAGCCTCAAATTTTGCAGGGAGGTTTGGGCATATGCATTCCAAAGAACCCATAAACTGTTTTGGGGAATTCCACCCGGAGGCGATCATATTAAAATAAATAATATTTTTAATGGAGTTCCTAAGTCTAAAGTTAGGAAAATTAAAATTTTAATGGGTATTAATCTAATTGTGGGTGAATCTTCTAGATAAAGACAAAGATCAAGTCAAAATGATCTGAGCCTTTGATTAGGAGTTAATCTAGGCTGTTGGTTGTCGAATAAGAAGATATAAGAAGGGGCTTGAGGGTCATTTGGAAAATACACCGAGAGATCAAGAGATCGAATTTCTGAAGTGAGAAGTTCTGATCGAAGAGATCTTTTGTAGTAGAGGGACAGGGACAGTGATTCGGAGGAAGATTTCCAATCTGGAGAGATAGTAGTAAGAGGTTGTGTTATTCCTAGTGCAGGAACACACGAGTGTAGGAACACGTGAGTACAAGAACACAAGTGCAGGAACGCGTGAGTGTAGGAATGCGTGAGTGCAAGAACACAAGTGCAAGAACACAAGTGCAAGAACGCGTGAGTGCAGGAACACGAGTGCAGGAATGCGCGCATGCAGGAACGTGAGTACAAAAACGCGTGAGTGTAGGTACACATGTGCATGATTGCAGGAAAGCGAGTGCAGGAACACGAGTGCAGGAAGCACGAGTGTTGGGGTTGCTTAGGGAGTATCTCTGCCAGATTTTTTTGTTGTTTGGATTGCCAATTGGGCATCCATAGATGTACTAAGATTTCACTGCTGCTTAATAATAATAAACCCTCAAAACTACTGCACCGGTTTTCCTGCATTGGGTTTTTCTGTGACATTTGTCCAATAATAACGACGTCCTATGTGTTTGTATTTCCTTGCTTAGTTTCTATGTTTCAAAATCATATTTAATTTGGTGTAGGCTGCTTCAATAATTTACTTCAATGTTTCAAGAAGAAATCTGAAATAAGTTTGTAATGTAATTTACGATCTAGGTGAAGTAGATTCAGTTGGTTGCAATAGGATTCCTGAGATTGTTAGATCTAGGAATTTTCACAGATCTCAAGGACCCTACTTCCATCTCAAAGAAAGGACTCTAGACATTTGAAGCATCTCAGGAAGCCGCCATCATCATCCAAAGGAAGCAAGAAGAAGCATTTTATCATCATCAGAGAAATCAAAGTAATCTTCCTCATATTGAAGAAAAGAGCAGACCTCAAGCATTTTTGAAGGAAGAAAAACCTCTCTCCTCATTGTGAAGAAGCATTGTCATTTTGAAGAAGGAAAATCATCCCTCCCTCATTCTAAATCTCACACTCTAGTGGAAGGCATCATCACATCTTCATTGGTCAAGTAAGTACTTTATATTTATGTCTCATCCTACAAATCAAATGACTTCTCTGAGAACAATAAACTTGTTGGTACATCAAATTACCTTGCATGGAAGAAGAGAATAGATTTGATTCTCATAGAAAATGAATTTTTTGAGTATGTCAAGGGCTCCTTCACAAAGCCTCCTTAAGAACAATCTCAAGCATTGTCCAAGTATATGAAAGGAGAAATAAAGGCTCAAAGAATCCTCATTGAATCTATCAAGGATTCTATCATTCCCTTTGTATCAAAATTGAAGACATCAAAAGAGATGTATGACAAGCTGGTAGAGTTGTACTTTGTAAGTGCAACTGGGGATATAATATCTTTAAGAAATGAATTATACAAGATGAAAGTATCAAAGGAAGAAGGGATAGATTCATATCTCATGAAGGTCTCAAATTAGAGATTAACTACGAGAGCTAGGAGAAACATGTTGATTTGGGGTAGCATCAGATGTGCTCTAGCCACGAAATTTGGTGGAGAGGCTAAGGCACATGATATCTCCAATACCCAGAAAGGGTTTCGACAGATTGTAAACAGTTTGGGAGATATTAAAATAATTAATATTTTTAATGGAGCCCCTAAGTCTAAACTTAGGGAAATTAAAATATTATTGTGAATTAATATAAAACTGTGTTAGAATGGTCCAAAAGTCATGGATCAAGCCATATCTAATCTTAGCCGTTGATTAGGGACTTAATCTGGGTCGTTGATTTGTCAACGAGAAAAGTATAAGAGGAGGCTTGAGGGTCACTTGGAGAACACACCAAAAGATCAAGATTTCGACTTTTTGGGGCTGGGTTTGTTGAGAAAGTTGAGAGAGATCTGGAGTTGCAGCTGAGGGGCAGTGAATACAGAAGTAGAGAGGAAGAGATTGTGCTGGGAATGCTGGAACATCCGAAAAACCTGACGTAGAGGGTAGAAGCCGGAACTGTCGGAACAGTCGAGAAAGCTGTCGCAGAGGATGAAAGCCGGAACTACCGGGAACAACCAGAACTGTTGGGAACTGCCGAAACTACTAACGCAGAGGGCAGAAGCCGGAATTGCTGGGAACTATCGGGAAAGCTGATGCAGAGGGCTGAAGCCAGAACTGGGGCTGAAGCCAGAACTGCCGGGAGAGCTGATGCAGAGGGCAGAAGCCGGAACTGTTGGAACTGTCGGGAAAGCTGACGCAGAGGGCAGAAGCCGGAACTGTCGGGAACAACCAAAACTACCGGGAAAGCTGACGTAGAGGGCAGAAGAGGTTGACACAGTCCCTAGAGGTTGATGTTGGGGTTTTTCGTGGGGTAGATTGGAGATGATGAGTTGCTGGAGTGTTTATCCGGGGTTTCAGTCGGAGCATCTGTCTCTGAAGGAGAGGTACTATTGCCGAGATTTTTCTCTGTTGGGTGAGCCGGATTTGGCACCCAGATTGTATTATGAAACTGCTTAATAAATCAAACCCTCAGATAGCTGCACCGATTTTCCTGCATTGGATTTTTCTGGGGACATTAGTCCAAAAATAACGGTGTCATTTGTGTGCTTGTTTCTGTTTCCTTCAGTTGATGTTTTGTAATGTGTTTAGCATGTACTTGTGTTTATTTTCAGTATTTACATGGTAAATAACTTGTTAATTAATCAGAACAAGTAGGAAGGAATAAATCAGAAAGTACATGGAGGGTTTCTAACTATTAGACTTGGAAACTTTGACATGGTATTAGAGGGTGGTTGCAAATCATAGGGGAATTGAGGACATCAGCCGAGCAGAGCAACAACAGAAAACAACTGTCCCGAGTGACAAAAGCTATTCCTAGCAGCAAAACATCAAGGAAGGGGTGATGTAGTGCCTGTGTCATCAAGTTCGGGCCAAGAAGAGGTTGCTCAGAGGCTGGGGGAGGTAAAGACAGGCTTATGCAGAGTCCAGGAGGGCTGACGTAGTTGGGTTAGGGAGCTAGTTTGCTAGTGCTGGGACTGCGCAGAGCCTAGGAGCTCTCACCTTCAGGTTGTTGGGGCTTAGGAGGTTGTGGATAAGTTGCAGAGTGGAGCTGATGGGGTACTGTTGTCAGAACAGTACCTAAGAGGGCAAGGCCAAGGAGGAGGGAGTTGCTATTGAGGGTTTCTAGCTGAGAAATCCAGATTAGTGGTATGGTTGCATAGACGATCAGAGTAGGGGGCATCTCGACATTGGTAGAAGGATTTCCAGGAGGGAAATCGAAGCTCAAAGGGAGTCACATCGAGAACTTTCAAGAGGGAAGTAGAAGAGCAGCGGAATGGCACTACACGGAGTAAGAGACCAAGACAGACTGGACAGAGCCTCAAACTTCGTAGTGTGGAAGGCCATAATCTTATCCGTACTTGACATAAATCATGTTAAACACTTCGCCTTGAAGACGATAGCAGTCCTAGTTGACCCAGCTGACAATTGCAGGTATGAGGAACCAATGGCGAGGGCCAAGAGTATCATTCTTGACGAGGTCAAGGATCATATAGTACCACGTATTGCCGAGAAGAATACAGCACGGGAGATGTGGGAGGCCCTGACCAAGTTGTATCAACGTACTTCCTTGTAGAGGAAGATTCTCCTAGAAAATCAGCTGCGGTTATACCAAATGCAGAAGGGAGAACAGATCGACACACATAAGGGCCACACCAGATCTAGAGTTGATGGTGAGAACAACCTTGAATGTAGTCTCAGAAGACTGGGAGGTGTTTGTCCAGAGCATATTGGGCAGGGCGACCCTTCTAGATTGGCAGGAAATGTGGGTGGCTCTTCTCCAAGAAGAGATCAGGAGGGTGAATAACACTGGAAGGAGCAACAAGGGAATCCGAATCAAGAAGGAGGAAGAGGTGGATGTTGCCCTAGCATCTAAGGGTAAGCAAGAAAAACGGAAGAAGAAGGACCTCTTCAAGGTCAAATGCTTCCACTGTGGGGAGCTGGGTCATTATGTGATCCAGTGTCCGAGGAAGAAGAGCAAGGGAGAGGCTTCCGAGACCAAGGCAGCACCAGCAAGGGTAGAGAAGGAAGTGGAGATAGACGATGTCTGTGCCATGAGTGCACACACACCACTTGAGTGAAAGTGGGGAGACATCGAACTGTAGTCAAGAGGACTACAAAAGATGAAGGACAGGATCCTCGAGGTACCCAACCTCTTGGATTATACCTGGCTACGGGAGCCACAAAGAGGAGTAACAGGACTGGCGGATGTCGGTAGAGACAAATGAGGATGGAGCGACAAAGAGAGCTACAATTGGATTCCCAAAAAAACGTGAGGCTAGCAGGCTGCAACAGTGCCAGAGGCACGGGAGTGTTGCACCAGTGCAGGATGGCACAGAGAGGTGTGCAACAGTGATAGATGTAGGGAGTTATTGCAGCAGTGCAGAGGTTAGAGAGGGAGCACTTGTTAGCGACAGGAGGAGCTTCAGCATCGAGAGTGTCTCTAGCTTGTCAGAGATGTCAGAGTTGGGAGATTAGTTACTTACTTCTCAGTAACTAAGTTGCAGTGCAAAAATTAACAGTGGCAGTGCTATGGGAAGCACGATGTAGCATGATGAGAGGGAATGCAGTGCAGACGCAACAGTGGCAGTGGTAGGGCCATGGGCAGCAACACAAATGCAAAAGGAGTTGTCGTACAGATGCAACAGTGGCAGTGGCAGAGCCATGTGTGGCAGTATGAGATGCAACAGTACATATGATGGGCAATAGGCCTAGCATCAGGGACCAGTAAGGAGTATTTCTAGAGCACAGTCCTTGCTAAGAGGGACTGTTGATTTGGGGTAGATTGGATGTGCTCTAGCCACGAAATTTGGTGGAGAGGCTAAGGCACATGAGATCTTCAATACCCAGAAAGGGTTTGGGCAGATTTTAAACAGCTTGGGAGATATTAAAATAATTAATATAATTAATGGAGTCCCTAAGTCTAAACTTAGGGAAATTAGAATATTAATGGGAATTAATATAAAACTGTGTTAGAATGGTCCAAAAGTCATGGATCAAGCTAGATCTAATCTTAGCCGTCGATTAGGGACTTAATCTCGACTGTTGATTTGTCATCGAGAAAAGTATAAGAGGAGGCTTGAGGGTCACTTGTAGAACACACTAAGAGATCAAGATTTCGACTTTCTGGGGTTGGGTTTGCTGAGAAAGTTGAGAGAGTGATCTGGAGTTGCAACTGAGGGGCAGTGAATACAGAAGTAGAGAGGCAGAGATAGTGCCGGGAATTGCTGGAACAGTCGGGAAAGCTGACGCAGAGGGCAGAAGCCGAAATTGCTGGGAATAGCCGGAACTGTCGGGAAAGCTGACGCAAAGGGCAGAAGCTGGAATTGCTGGGAAAGCTGACGTAGAGGGTAGAAGAGGCTAACGTAGTCCCTGGAGGTTGACGCTAGGGTTTTCCGTAGGGCAGATTGGCGCTGAGGAGTTGCTAGAGTGTTTATTCGGGGTTTCAACCAGAGCATTTGTCTCTAAAGGAGAGGTACTACTGCTGAGATTTTTCTCTGTTGGGTGAGCCGGATTTGGGACCCAGATTGTATTCTAAAATTGCTTAATAAATCAAACCCTCATATAGCTGCACCAATTTTAACGCATTGGGTTTTTCCAGGGACATTAGTCCAAAAATAATGGTGTCATTTGTGTGCTTGTTTCTATTTCCTTCAGTTGATGATCTGTAATGTGTTGAGCATGTAGTTGTGTTTATTTTCAGTATTTACATGGTAAATACCTTGTTAATTAATCAGAACGAGTAGGAAGGAATAAATCAGAAAGTACATGGAGGGTTTCTAACTGTTAGACTTAGAAACTTCAACAAAACAATATCAAATCCAGTGATGACCACTTGCGTACCCTTTGCAGTACCAGATGAATGGGGCAACTTTGTATCAAGCATTTATGGAAAGAAGGAAGTTAGACCATTTAGTGATCTATGGGCATTATGTAAGATTGAAGAATCTAGATTAAAAGCAAAGAATGACGTTGGATCAAATGAGCAGACATAAGCATTTGCTACTATGACAAGGAAGAAAGAAAAGCTTTGAAAATTTGAGCCTCGAAAGAAAGTTCAAAAGAAGATTGACATGTCTAAGATTCAGTGTTATGAATGTAATGAATATGGGCATTTCAAGAGGAATTGTCCTAAACTCAAGAAGGGCTACAAGAAAAGGAAGAAAGAAGTGGAGCCCATGTGACTGCAGAAGTCGAAGAACCAGAAGAGAAGAAAACAAAGAAGGAAGAAATGAATGACCTCTACTATTAAAGGTCACTCATACTTTAAGTTTATTTTCAAGTCAGCAGTCATGATAGAAGCATTACAATTATGATAGGATGCATTGTAGAAGTGATTGAGATTGCATCATTATTAGGAGCATAGAAGAATAGTAGAAGTAGTAGTTTGTACAGTTGAAGTAAGCGATATAACAAGATTGAAAGAAAGAAGCTCATCACACCTCATCATCATTTGAAAGAAGTATTTGCAGAAAAGGATCATCAAGGTCCTCCACCGGAATCTTTGTTGAAAAGATTCACCTCTACTTGAAAGAAGCAAGTGTTACATAGATAGTCTACATTCCACCTAGTATGGGACCCATAGTTTGGAAGGATGAAGGTAAGATGACAAAAATATGCAACATGGTAATTTAGTCGAAAGACTTCTCCATCTTCAAGCAAGGGAAAGGAATCTGCTAAAGGAAGTCTAGATGACCACATAAAGGAAAAAGGTATGCATGTATTTGGTAATTTTTTAATGGATAGAGTGATGTCATCACTTAGTTGAAGATGGAATGGTTGGAATACTCTATCTCATGAGCATGGTTGAAGAAGAGGGAATTTTTCCTAATGAATGACACAAAGGCATAAATCAATATGCCTTGAACTATTCTGCATTACAAATATGATATAATCAACTTTGTATGACCTCATATAAGGTGGTGGACAATAATTGTCTTTATGCAAGAAGAGCTATATATATAAAAGATCCCGAAGAAGCAGTATATGAAGAAGGTGAAAGAAGAGTTCGTGAAGATGTGTCTACAACTATTTAATCAACATCTGATATCAACAGAATTGGCTATGGCATCTCCATGAAGAAGTTATGAAGACATCACGTAGAATATAAGGAGGTGGGCCATAAGGTTTCTAATAAGAAGGAACTAGGTGTAAAGATGTTGAAGAAAGGAGTATGTGAAAATGTTATGAAGACCCTAATAAGTATGATGAAGAATGATAACCTCAGTAATGGAAGCCTTGGAGATGGATTCATAAAGAAAAAGATGTCGATATTGCAAAAGCAAATGTCATGACGAAAGGCTATCATAAAGAGGTAATTCTATTTTTGATGTTCACTTTTGATTTATGAAAGTATTTGGTTGGATTGGAACAAGGCTACGAACAAAAGATTGTAGAATTTCACCTACATCTAGTACACATAAATTTGGATGGCTGTTCCTAAGGAGAACATGACTTGGAAGAGGTAGCAATATGAAGGATATACAAATGATGAGAAAGATGGTCACTTTTTGAAGGATGACATGTCTAACTTTAATTGGTTCAACACTATGTTTCGTTGAAGGGAAGTGATGTAGAAAGATGGCCGAAGCCCTACAAAGAAGTTATGGAAGAAGATGGTTCCACAATGAAGAAGTTGAAGTTTTTTCATGACCTATTGATGCAAAAAGAGGAGCCCTACAAGAAGCTGATAATATCATGATCTCCATGGAAGAATAGATAACTGTTGCTGAAAATAAGAACCTAGTTAAGGGGGGGCTTGGGTATATTCCTTTCATATGGAGGAATAAGTAGATCGTCCCTCGTTGAGAGGAAGAGATAGACACATCATGTTTGCTTTCATATCATGAAGAAAGGAGGATTGTGTAAGAATTTGAGACGCATACCGATACTCTTTGAGGATGAGGTAGGGCATCCAATAGGCAAGAGTAATTGAAGAAGAGATTCCTTGAGGATGTGTAAATCCAAGATAGGAATGGTCCTAAAAGGACATACCTTGTGAACATCTAGATGGGGCATGTGCCTGGAGAGACAATGATGAAGGTGTCTATAAATCATTGTCTCCCCAACATTGTGCTCTAATCTAGTGGAGTGATAGAGTTGTTAGTCAAGGCCTTGCTATATGATAATGTTGGTTAATGTGATGAGATGCACTGATATAAGCTGAAAGGATAGCTTTTGAGATGGCTTACCAATTCGACTCTTCTTATGAGAATTCTTCAGTATGAGAATGTCCTTGTACTATTATTATTATGAATACCTCCCTTGTTAAGAGGGAGTATTGGAAAATGTAACTAGGTTTCGTCTTCATAATATTCTATGTACTATTGATTTGATGTATTTTATGTAAAAGAGAGAAAATTTATGATTATTATGTTATAGCATTGGTTTCATGCTCTAGGTCAATTTATTTGTAGGTCAAGCACCCACTCTGTGCTCCTAGGGTTTTGTCGTAGAGTCTATGAGTCAAAAGAGTCATTGTGATATGTAATAGACCCTATTGGGCATTTTGTATCAAGTCAAAAGAATTTATTTGAGTCAATATTGTGTCAAAAGTCCCTCCAAGACCAAGTTAGTCTGCAAGAGAACAAGTCGGCCTACAGAGAAGTCAGCCTCATAAAGGGAAAATTCGACCTCCTTAGAAGCCTATATATAAGGAGAAATTCAACCTTGTTTGGGACATCATCAAGAAGCTCGAGCAAGCAAGAAAAAAGAAGAGAGATCAAGCCAAGAAGAAGGAAGAACAAGTGAAGGGTTAGTCTCAAGTAAGGAGAAACAAAATTATGAAATTTTGCTCACCCTCTCTCTCACACGTGTGAAAGAACTAGGGCATACTTTGTTGACACAAAACTGGATTGCAGATTCATTAAAGGAAGCCGAAATTTGGATCAATTTGACAACCTCATTACTTAGGAGAAGAAAGCAAGTTGAGCGAAGAAAAGGAGACACATTTTCTACCATCTTTTCATCCACACGTGCGAATTAGGGTTTCTGTAGTAAAGTTGAAATCAATAGTTAGAAGTTGGAGGTCCGAAACTTGAGATTAGAATTGAAGTTGCAACAGTTTTGAAGCAGTTTGACTTGGGTTGACTTTGTGAAAGAAAAGCTCATCTAAAATAAGGTTGACTTGGCCTTGGAGGGGTCTTTGTTTTGGGTCTAAAGGTCTTGGGATTCGTCTTTTGAAGATTCTATAAGAAGAAAAGAATTATTGTGGGTTTTCCTCAACCTACATTTTGTTGGAAACTCAGAAAGGGCAGAAATTTTTTCTATACGTTGATAATTACTTGTGATATTCTTATATTCTTGTTAACTTTCTTGTGTTTTTCTTTTAACTTAGTTCATCAAGTAATTACCAATAACCATAACACAAAGATCAAAGACACAACATGTAGGCAGACAACCAGGGAAAAACCCCTATTTAGGGGAAAACCCAGTGAACAACTCTTCTTTTAATAGTTTCATGAGATGATCCAAGACTCCTTGACCTAGACACAAAATTCCTCCAATCACCTAGTCAGCCCTTCCTTACTTCTGTAGATTATGACTTTCCAGCAACAACTTTGACCTCACACTTCGATCTTGCAATAACAGAGTTTCAACCTCCCCAACAGCAGAACTTCGACCCAGCGACAAAACTTCAACCCAACAACAAAACTTTGACCCAGCAACAGAACTTCGACCCAACGACAGAACTTCGACCCCAGTAGTAGCCCAGTAAATTCACACGTGTGAGAGAGAGAGAACCCAAAAACTTCGACTTTTATCCTGCTCCAACAATTCTCCTTCTTCTCTTGGACTTTTGCACTTTTTCTATTCCTCCTTTTATATCGAACTTGTGAGAGTGTATCTTCCAAATGAATTGAATTTGCATTGTATATATACCCTTTTCTAGAGTTCGAATTACCCTCGTGTAGGCCAACTTGATTAGGTAAGGGCCGCTTTGGTGTGGAGGTGACAAATGACTTATTTTACTTAATAATAATTATTTTTACATGATTCAAAAGCCCAAGAAGGGTCTCATTATATGGATAACGACTCTAATGACTTAATACAAAACTTAGAAGTCCTCAATGGGGACTTTTACCTAAAACATGATGTTCAAAGCATGAAACCCATGCTTTAATAAGTCATAATAATAATAATAATGATTTATTTTTCTTTCTTTTGATAAACACATTTCATTATGATTCAAATACAATTAGGAAGACTGAACCTAGTTACATTCTTCAACACTCCCTCTTAACTAGGGAGGTATTTATACATACATATACAAGTACATAGAAGATATCAAGACACATGAGCCACGAAGAGTTTAGCCACACTCAGTGCCACGGGCTAGATTCCTGACTAGGGCAATCTATCCAGGGGTGGACTAAGGCTTTCAGCCTCTCTAGGTACCATCAGGCTTACTTACTAATCATGAACCCAAGGAAGTAGGTGCATATTGCAAGGTCGAAGTTCTATGACCAACGCCACCCTCTCTACTTCGGGAACTAAACATCAACACATAGGCCGACCAAATGTCCTCCCAGGCATACACATTGCCTCAACACATCAAATCTCTCCCAGTCAAACAAATTGGTATAATCGAGCATGTTTCCAAAACTTTGAGAGATTTGCCTGAACAATCACAACCCTAATCTGTAACAAACTTTCAAATATACATAAGTAAACACAAACCTTTGGGGTTTTTCAATCATCTTGATGTTGTTTCACAATTTATCACAGTAGGACTTAGAGGCTTCCAAACAAATCTTTGCAGAAGTTTCCTCAATCATATAACTTCCTTTCCTACTTCTCATGTAGTAAAATATTCTACAACTGGATCTTGCTTTCCTTCTTTCAATATACATTCTCCAATTTCTTCTTTAAGATATCCAACATGACTATAATTTGCCCTCCCTCTCAACTTGGGAGATATACTCTTTTCTTTATCCAAAATCCCTCTTAATTTAGGGAGATCAACTTCTTTTCCATAGCAAAGGAAGATGTGGGATCAAAGGAGTAAGCATTTGCTACCATGGCCAAGAATAAGGGAAAATTTGGCAAATTTGGTCCACGAAGAACAAACAGTAGAGATATGTCCAAAATCCAATGCTTTGGATGCCAAGAATATGGACAATACAAAAGGAATTGTCCAAAACTAAAGAAGGACAACAACAACAAAAGAACAAGGGAAGAAGTTCACATGACTCAAGAGGTGAAAGAAGAAGAAAAGAAGCAAAAGAAGGAAGATCCTCCGGATCTCTACTATGATTAAGTCTTCTTCTTTACTTAAAGTCTTCTTTCAAAGTTTTGAGTAGTATAGGAGCATGTAGGAATAGAATAAAATTGCATGGCTAGAAATATCTTCTAGAATCTAGAAGCATGATGAACATAGAGTTCAAAATACTCATGTAGAAGGAGCATTTATAAATAGAACAAAATGGATGGTTAGAAATATCTTCTAGAATATAGAAGCATGGTAGTTATAGCTCAAGATATTCATGTAGAAGAAGCATACCTAGTATAGGACCTCATCCACAATGAAAGGAAATTGATCATGATTAAGAATCTTAGAAGGCATCCATCATCAACAAGAAAGAAACATTTGCAAGGTAAGGGTCTTCAAGAGCCTCTGATGGAATCTTCAAAAGAAGATTCATAAACAAAAGCAGATGTCTCATTGGGAGTCCCATTCATGGGATTCAAGAAAAGGATGATATATAGGCAAGCTAAGGTGAAGCAAGAAGGGCCACACCAAGGACAACCAAATGAAGCTAAGATGATCAAAGGAGAATCAAGATGAGGTATGTATGCATCAAAGTTTAGTCATGTTATCATATGTATATTATTGAGTCATCTGAATAGTTCTATGACATGATCAAGTATGAAAGAATCTCTTTCATCAATGACATGCTCGAAGGCATGTACTACAATGCAATGAAGGTCAATAAATAGAAATACTGATATAAGGAGTATAAGATTGTTGACTAAGAAGCAAGAAGAAATGCTGACTAGTTTAAGAAGCAAGCAATGAAGAAGTGCTCCCACAAGGAGTAGCAGTTGGTTGACCAATCTTTCCAAGAAGAAGCAAATGAAGAAAGAGATCAAGCATGAGAAGAACACCATGGTCACAAAGAATCACTATCTAACAAAGATCCATTGAAGACATCTCCCGAAAGAAGGTAGGATAACTCTAACAAAGGAAGGAAAAGATCAAAGGACCCTTGACACCTATGAAGGCCTTGGAGATATGAAAGGTGCAGATAACTGATTCTACTCTACAAAGATGTCATGATGAAGAAGCCATCTAGCAAAAGCACCATTTAATGTTGAAGCAATATCAGGATGAAGTCATAAAGGGCTACTAGATCAAAGCATGGGAACAAGCAAGTACAACGAAGCATCCATGAGAAGAGTATTCTAAAGCATGGATAGATGACAAAGGAGTAGCTAGATGACAAGAGAACCTGATATATGTCAAGAAGGCCACTTTCCACGAAGGAAGTAATGACATGACAAACTAGGAAGGAAAGTGATTAATGGATGGTGCCCTACCAAGAAGAAGATTTGAACAAAGACTTCATTACATCGAAGGAAGGAGATCAAACAGCTGGAGGACCCACGAAGAAGAAGTTGTTGATGAATGGACAAGTCCCTAGCTAAGAGGGAGTTTTGACAAGTTCCCAACTACAAAGGAACTTGGGCAAGTTACCTGTTAGAGGAAACTTGGGCATGTCTTCCTCATTCTAGAGGAAGGGATAGACACAACATTCTTGTCTTCACTTGGGAAGAAAGAATCGAAGGATTGGGTAATCATCTGGCATCTGATACACTTTGAGGATGTGTAGAGCATCCAAGATAAGAGTAGGCAAGAGGACTGATATTCTTTGAGGGATGGGAACCCAAGATAAGAATAGTCCTAGAAGGTCATACTCAGTGAACACTCGAGTGGGTATGTACCTTGAGAGACAATGACTAAGATGTCTATAAGTCATTGATCTCGCCAACATTGTGCTCTAATCTATTGAGAGATAAGAGCTGTCAGTCAAGGTCTTGCTGTGGAAACAATGTTGGTTACTATGATGCTATAACAGATGGATTGCCAATCTGGTTTCTCTTATGTGAATTCTTCATGATTGAAACATAGCCAAACACCTTGTAATGTTGTATGAATACCTCCCTAGTTAAGAGGGAGTGTTGAAGGAAATGTAACTAGGTTCGGTCTTCATAAATGTACTTTTGATATTTGTATTTATTCAAGAAATAAATATTATTTTTATTATATATGTCAATGATTTTCTTGCTTGTTGAAATAGGTCTAGCACATGTTGAAGTGCTATAGGTGAGTCAAAGAGTCAAAATATTTATGTTGAAGACTTTAACAACATGTTACTCTAGGTATACTTATGTATTAGAGTCAAAGAAGACACCTCCAAGCAAAGTCAAGTCTCCTCCAAGCAAAGGCACCATCAAAAGAAGCCATCCGAAGGAAATAAGTCAAGTCGGCATACAGTCAACAAGTCGGCCTTCAAGTTGGCTTGAAGGAGGGACAATCCTCTATATACAAAGGTTGTCCACTCCCTCATAACGTCAAGCACACATCTCTGAAATCAGCAAAGTAAGAGAGCCGAGTAATGGGTAAAAGAAGTCGAATAGAAGGAGCCTCTAGTGCAACGAAGAAGGAGAGATACAAACCAAAGTGAACAAGGATTGTTTCTAGGGCAAGCTGTAGTCACATGTGCGAGATCAAGGAGGGCTGCCTGCAGCCATAACATCAGAAACTCATAGCTAACATATCTCACCATTTTGGGCCAGTAAACTAGGCCTATAAGGCCTCCTACTCAAGTGAAGAAGAAGGAGCCTCAAGTGAAGGAGTAAGAGCCTATAACATCAAGTACACCTCTCATACGTGCGAGAAATTAGGGCTACAGGGCAATCATACCAAGTCTGTACCTACACCTCAAGGAAGAAGCTCATTTGGTCAAGAAGAAGAATGGGATCATCACAAAGAAGGAGTCTCATCATAGATGAAGAATAAGTACCTCTTCTAGAGCAAGTGAAACAAGGTCTACCAACAATTGAAAGAAGAACGAAGTGCTAGGAGGAGGACAAAGTGCTGGAAGGAGGAGGACAAAGTGTCAGGAAAACAAAGTGCGTAAAGGAGGAAGGACTTGACTTGTGCTTGGAGGATATTCTTGTCAAGGGTCTAGGGTTTGGCATTGATCAATAAGAAGCTTCAATAAGAGAAATTTACCGAAGGGTTTCCCTTTCAAGAGAAGAGAGGTTTTGGCCCTGGCAGAGAGCCAACATCTTGTGTTCTTGTTCTTATGTTTTGGTAGCAGTTTGATGAAGTACACACACATGCATTAATAATAATAAGAAGAAGATTAAGCTTACAAAACAAATTGTAAAAAGACTCCACAAATTGTTATCAAGTCAAGAAGAATCATACTACAACTAATTGCCCTAGATTCTTCAACATGTTGAAGGAGCATTATTCTCAGGGTTGAAATCTTGATTCCATAGATCCAAATAGATCCCTTAAACACCCATAAAATATGGTCCACTTTGAAAAATGAGATCAGGATCCATCTTTTTGTTAATTTTTGGTATGTTCTATGCTTAAGAGCAATTTACTTCAATTTTCTTATTAGCCCAATATCAATATCCAGTTTAGCAATCACATCAACATGATAGTAAAATGCAGATATAACATAAACATAAACAGTAGAAGACAAGCCAAGACAAGAGGACACAAGATGTGGCACCAGCTAGAGTCAAATCCTAATGTGCGGAAACCCTTGATCAATTCTTCTTATATTCTACAATAGTTCAGCAGAGAGAGAGAGAGAGATAGTGATCTAGGTGCATGTTGGTGGCCACCTGCCAATTCCACTTGGACCCCACCATTGTTTCTTTCAGTTTTTTAGTTTCCTTAATTGTAGTGAAATTTACTATTTTTCACAGTTTTTTGCGTCCTAAACTTTCGGAGCTGTTTTGAGGCCCTAAACGACATTTTTTTGGCAATCTACCACCAATGATTTTGTGATAAAATCGTCTTTTCCGTCGCATTCCTCAGAGAGATCTTTCCAACGGGGTATCATGCACGTCAAACAGAGATAATATGACCAAGTCATGACCCCGAGAAGTTCGCTGTCCAACTAACCCCAATGGGGCCCATAAACTCTTGGTGTTACATCTCCTTGGGTTAGGGTTTGCTCTTATTGTTCAATAATAAAAAGGCCCTTGAGCCCCATTGTAACGCAGTTCAAAGGCATGTAGTCGCCACATCTTTCCTCAAAGATAAGTTACCATCACCTGAGCTAGTTTATTTCCATTTCTATTTGTAAGCATATTTCAGTATTTTACATTAATGAAATGAAGTATTATTTTTGCTGCATCTTTGTATTTATGGTTATCTCTGTAATTTATTGCGTCCCTGTTTAAAGTCGGATCAGTGGTATTAGAGTAGTCTGTTTTTTTTCTTTTTCTTTTTTGCATGTCCCTAACGAGGTCGGGATATAAGGAGTTAGGGCTTGAACTAGTCAAATCTTTGCAAGACCAACCTCGCAAATCCCGACGACCTCCCATGGTGGAAGACAAGAAAGATGAGGGGGCAGGAGATCCTATCAAAATCCTGCCCAAAGAAGCCCTCGAGTAACAAAGGAACGCGATGATGGACAACTTTGCCCAGATCCTTCAGCGGTTACCCAGGGGTGATGCATCTACTTCTAGTAGCTACTCTGGAAACACCACACCCTTTAAGGTACAAGTTAACTTTGAAATCCCCGTATTCGAGGGCCAGATAGGCAAATGTCGTAGAAAAATGGTTAAATCTGCTAGAAGGGTATTTTTTTGTTCATAATTTTTCCAGCCGAGAAAAGATTACTTTTGCTCTTCTCAAAGCCGCTCTCCACGTCAAGGACTGGTGGGAAACTTATTGCAAGTAGAAGGATGAAAGTACGACCTCACTGCTTTCAACTGCACCCACTTGGAATTCATTCCAGGATGCCATCAAGGAGCATTACTACCCTATCGGAAGCTATGAGGATAAATACATAAAGTGGACCACTCTGCGGCAGGGAAGGGACCAAGATGTGCTAGAGTTTACCAACATTTTTCATACCCTTCGCACGAAGTTGGGCATCAAGGATTCTGAGCGGCATTTGGTATTCAAATACTGCGATTGTCTACACAGGACGAGATGGAGTTCCTGGACATCTCCTCGCTCGGCATGTCGTATCGATACACTGTTAAGATCGGAGCAGAAGTTTAAATAGAAGAAGTGAGACTTTGGATCTGCGAATCCGAAGCAAGGGAAAGGCTTCCCCAAACCATAGAACGAAGGACAAAGCCAAGACGGTGTGACCCAAGACAACCCATCGAAGCCGCAAGAAAAGAACAACTCCACGAAGTCAAAGAAGGACATAGGAAAGTGGTGTGAGTTCCATAAGAGCCCCACTCACAACACAAGTGAGTGTCAGACCAAGCAATCGCTAGTGGGCAAGTTGAAGGATTCAAAACCAGATGCATGTTCCGACCCTGAGTCAGAACCCGACAAGGGGAATGACAAAGGGAAGCAAATCATTGATGCGGAACCTAGCGCCATTATTGCCACCGCCAAGGTCTAGAAGAATGAGCCCGAAGATCCAGAGGAGGGGGAGTGTCTTTTCCACTCACAAATGTGGGTGAAAGGTTCGCTGTTGCAATTCATTCTCGACAGTGGCAACCAAAAGAACCTCATTTCAGCAGAGGTCGTGGAGCGGCTGGGCCTCTGACCATACCACACCCACAACCGTACAACATCGGGTGGCTTCACCAAGGACGAGATCTCCGAGTCCGCCAGTAGTGCCGCCTTCCCTACAACATCAATCCCTTCACATATGAGGTATTGTGTGATGTTGCACCTCTTGATGTTTGTGATGTATTATTAGGCCAACCATATTTGTGGAAGCGACATGCTGTGTATGAGTCAAGGCTTCGCGCTGTTATTATTTCTTTGGGTAATACATTGTACAAGATACCGGAGGTAGCCTCGCTTATCGCCCCTTCTTTGATCTCTGCTAAGAAAGGCTGTAAGATCATCTCCCAGACTAGGAAATTTATTTTCTTTCTGGTTCGCTCTCAAAGTAAGGGGAGATCATAGCCACATCCATGGCCCTCGGGAAGAGGTCCTCCACGCAGCAGAAGTAGGGGGATACGGTCATGAAAGAATACCGGGACATCTTCTCATCTCCCACGTGGGTACCATTGCAATGTCAGGTCAAGCATTCATTCGATCTGACTCCTTGAGCACCTCTACCCAACAGGTCGATATATAGCCGCTCCATTGTGTAATATGCCAAGTACAAGCAACGACATGATCAACATCGAGTGCCACACAAGTTTCAGGTGGGCAACAAAGTCCGGTTGCATTTGCAGAAATAACACCTTAGAAGAGCCCATCAGAAGCTCAGACCACTCCGATATGGTCCTTACACCATTACGAAGGCTGTGGGAAACAATGCTTTGGAGCACAACATTCCCCCATTCCTTGGCTTGCATCGAGTGTTCAATGTGGACCGCCCTCGACCATGCTTCCCATCATTACTGGACACATCAAAGATTGTAGATCAACTCACCAGGGATCAAGTTCAGCAGAAGTTTCCCCATCTCATGGAGGCACTCAACACAATGGGGACCATTTCTTCCTAAGGGGGGAGGAATGGTCTAGGTGGATGTTGGTGGCCACTCGCCAATTTCACTTGGCCCCCACCATTGTTTCTTTCAGTTTTTCAGTTTCCTTAATTGTAGCACAATTTACTATTTTTAGCAGTTTTTCGGGTCCTAAACTTTCAGAGCTGTTTAGAGGCCCTAAACGACGTTTTTTTGCAATTTACAACCAACTATTTTCTAATAAAATTTTCTTTTCCGTCATAGTCCTCGAAGAGTTCTTTCCAACGGGGTATCATGTATTGACCCATTATTAATATAGAGAGCACAAGAATATTAGCATGCATACGATGCATGCATATGATAGCTACATATGCATGTATCACATGTACCACACTAGTAATTATATTCTAAATTAACTAAAAACATTAAATATGCTGAAACTCCTTCAAATAGAAAAGTCGTATTCACCCATCAGCGCACATATTACATAATGCATCATGATTAATGAGCAATTACCAATGATATTAAGTTAAAAAGTATAAAGTAAAAGGGTTATATAAAAATAGATGTAAAATTTAAGTGAATTCTTAAAAAAGGTTATATAATTATCTATCCCAGAATTTTAATAAAGTATATTAATAATTAATAAAAGGATAAATTAAACCAGAATAAAGTTCCTATGTATGAATTTAGGACATTTTAATTAAACAAATAAAATCTTTAATCAGAACGAAAACACACATGTCAGTATATCTTTAAAAGAAAGATAAGACTCACGTTACGTTCAAGAGGTGTCGCTGAGAGAGGAAGCGGTGGGCTCGCTGGTGGAGAGAGCGACTAGCGCCAAGGAACAATACATAAGGAGAGGCCGAAGCTGAAGGAAAACAAAAAGGAGAAACAAGAGGAAAATTTGTACATAGAGTTTATCATCAGGAACAATTGAGCCTTGCTTGTTCTTAAGTTTTTGTGCACGGGGGAACAATTTGCATCAATTGAGAAGCATACTGCACTGAGTATCTAGGTTGTACTCGGTTTGGCTAGGTGGTTTCGGTCTTTTGGTAACGGGAGCGAACTAGAGAAGTTCTAAAGTATCTTCATCCAGAGCAGACCAGGTAAGTACTTCTCATCAAATCAATCAATTAGATATATGAAGTTTTGTATAAATTTAGAACAGGTTCATAAGGTTTCATACTCTGTTCAGGATAGATGGCTCTTTAAAACTCCTTTACGATCTTTAGAGTTTTAGCCAATCTTTATAGTTTCAGTAATGGCTCTTGAAATTAGTTAAGCTCTTACATATCATGTGCATTAAACGAAAATAATATGACCAAGTCACGACCCCAAGAAGTTGGCTGTCCAACTAACCCTAACGGGGCCCATAAACTCTTGGGGTTACATCTCCTCGGGTTAGGGTTTTGGTTGTTTAGGGTTTGCTCTTATTGTTCAATAATGAAATGGTCCTTGAGCCTCATTGTAACACAGTTCAAAGGCATGTAGCCGCCACATCTCTCCTCAAAGATAAGCTACCATCGCTCGAGCTAGTTTATTTCCATTTCTGTTTGTAAGCATATTTCAGTATTTTACATTAATGAAATGAAGTATTGTTTCTGCTGCATCTCTGTATTTATGGTTATCTCTGTAATTTGTTGCGTTCTTGTTTAAATTCAGATTAGATAATACAAATATACAAATTTGATATTTTATGACAGCAACAACAAACCGTAACCAACAAAGTCAACACTAGTCAAGTAAGTCAAATTTGACCTCCAAATCAGCTTGGTCAAAGCCCAGTCAACTTGGCCTCCAACAGTAAGACGAAACAACCAAAACAGTGCAAAAATCCCAGTCAAATGTTGGTCAACTATAGTCAAACTTGCAAGCAGCCCTAGGACAGTCAACGCTAGTCAACACAAGGTCAAAGTAGCCTTTAAATCCATGTCCAGAACTGTGGCCTGCTAAGGAGAAGTTGCCTCACCCAATTTGCAGTCAAATCAGGTCAATGCAGCAAAAGAAGTCTTCCTGCAACTCAGTCAAACTAGTCAATGCAACCCTAAACAGAAATGTCCTTCCTTTGCAGTGTGAGAGATGCTGCCCAGATCTGTGTACCCAAACAAGTGAGGAGAGATCGATGAGTGAAGATGAGATGATGGAATAATGAGTTTAGGTCTCCTCCTTTTATATGCAATGTTGAGGATAAGCTGGGGGTGAAAATCCCTGTTTTGCTTGTTGGCCGACGTTGACAATTTGTTAATAATACAAATAAATTCATATCTCCATATATACATGTCGGAATTAGATGATCTTTAGATCAATCCTACACCTCTTGGAGAGAGGAATCCAAGAAAAATATCAACTGCCATAAATAAGGTGACCCATATGGAGTTTGGCCCTAGTTGCCAATTTTAACACTTTTTGGCAAAGAGAAACGTGAAAAACCCTTTACTAGAGAAAGAAACCAAGAGCTTCCCTTTGATGAGAGGACACCAATTTTTATCGATTCGGAGATTCAAAGACCTGGGAGAAAGCTGTTGGAAATACTAGGGGGGTGAATCAATATTTCTTGCAATTAGCACTTTTTAATCCTTTTCAAAGCATTAATTAATCTTCAGTAATTATTATTGTTCTTCTTCACATAATCATAAACAATAATCAACAATAGACAACACCATAGAACAATGCAAAAAGATAAAACAATAGACACAAAGATTTTTAGGTGGAAAACCCGCTCTTGGTCAAAAACCATTGAACATTTTTTTAGTAATTGACTTCTCACTATTAAAAGAAAATTGATTACATCAATATTTCATCTACAATTGAGGGAGGCGTCAACCCCCTAATTCACATGCTACAACCTGTAGGACGCTACTACACCCTAATAACTTGCTGCAACTGGAACGATGCCCCAATGCCTTGTAAGTCACGCCACAACCCAACGAGTTCCCCTAAAATATGTTTAGTAGCCGCTGTTGGAAAGGATGCTTCATCACCCTGTAGTTTATCAACCCCAACTGAAAAGAGACCCCAATGCCCTGTGCAGACTACGACCTGCCCCAACACCACACTACCACCCTGAAGTGTTCTCAGGCCACAACCTAAAGGTGACTCCAATCACCTTCCTCGCACCACCCTGTCACCTTGAAGAGTTGGAAGACCACGTTTCACAATTTTCAGATTGGATCCCCCTGTGTTCTGAATCAATGTAGTAAAGCTGTAAAGAAGATGTTGTATGTCTGTCAAATATTGGTAACCATTGACAACTGCACCCACAAATTGATCACTGCTTGATGTTGCACATCAAACTGCACATCAGTGTCACTGTCGAACTGCACATCATTGTCATTGTACACATAGATCACTTCTACATTTGTTGGCTACCATTACTAAGCTGCTCACGAACGAATAAGCATCAAAACTCATACACTGCAACCACACTATACCAGGTTGCTCACGATGCAACAACCATTCGTCACTGCTATCAAATGGTGGCACAAACCAAGGTGCCTTAGGTCATCCCTATGACCTGCAATCGTTGCTCTCAAGCTTTGTCTTCGGAGAGCTACCAACATACGTGTAATCACTGTTTCCCAGCTGGTCAAGAAATGCTATCCATTCTTACTTCAATATGTTGTTCAACTGGATGATAATGTCTTCAACGCTTGCTACCCTGAAATAATGTTCTCCTCAATAGGTCGAAGCACAAGTAGTGAGTACAGGTCCGAAACTTTTAATCTTGTGATGACGAAATTTTGAAGGAGTAATTAGATGCTAAACTAACCAGTCTGAGACCCAAGAGAGTATCCTGAGCTTTTCTCGGCTTACAAAACCTTGAATCACAAGACACAAAAGTACCTAACCCTATCCTCCTAAATATTTGCGTTATCTGCCTCAGGGTGGTTGAAGAGTTTCAAAGCTGTTATTAGTGATATTTCGTTGCTATACATCTTTTGTGAGAGATATAAAGTCTCTCTTTATAGTGTTTGTCTAGGCTAATTAGGGGCTTCTCATATGAACATTGGAGGGGAGTTAATAAATTAATTATTGTAGAAGTATTTTGCTCATTTAAATTTAAATTTAAAAAAAGAGGCATTGCCCTTGTGGACGAGGAGATGGACATAGGATACCTTTAAAGGGTGCACAATTCTTGGGATCTCTTACCTTAGAATCAATTCTCCATTAAACGTTATAAATAACAATTCCTAAATTAATGTTATGTAAAATAAATCAATAAGCACCCTTTAATGATTAATAAATAATAATAACTAACTCTTATGAATCCTATTTAAAATTTGAAATCAATGGTTGGCTTTAGTGCATATGGTCCTACTTGATTGTAAAGTCAATGATTGGTTTATTTCCTTTGGTTCTTGAAGTTATTCAACTTATATATAATGAGATTGTGGCAAGAGTCATAAATTGACAACCGTAGGTGAATAAGGTGTCATGTCACTACCCTTGGGGTTTTAGCCTAGACATTGGCGTCACCAACTTCAAACTCAATTTTCTCTCAAACCAGGAGGACTTATGTGGCGTTGCAAATACCACCAAAAATATCTCGACGAGGAGAATCGAATGACGTCGACCTCCAAGTCAAACTCAATATTTTGACTCTTCAAAAACCCATGACAAAGTCGGGGTACATCCTCAGTCCAAGGAACCCAAAACCTAGGACTTTGGTTTTCAACCATCCGACAATTATTAAGAAGCGTTCACTAACCATTTGTCATCAATGACTGGTGTTTTCAGTCAAAGTCAAACCTGGTAAATTTAATGGGTTGACATCAATGACAACACCATCCAACGATCTCCCCTTTATCATTGATGGAAACACACATACTCTTTTTGCGAGTAGAAATTCCCCTGATATCATGCTTCATCTCCTTCTCATGATTCCAATCTTCGTCTTAGGGTTTTCTTCCCCCCTTTGGCATCAATGGCAAAGGGTGACTCCCTTTAACAATCTACCTATTTCATGTTGACCTGTTATCCCCTTTGCTCCCCCTAACGAGAAGCCTTCTTCTAACAATTTGCTAATGAAAATTACTATGGACCTGTAACCTGCTTGTGCTCCCCCTGAGGAGAAGCCTTCCTCTGATCCCTGTGGATCTATAATCCTTTAACTATTATGCTTCCCCTGGACCTGTTATAATTTTGACAGAACTGTGTTGAAGCTGCTATCTTGTCCATGCTGTCTATCTATCAATGGTAAACCTGTGCCACATACAACTGTATAAACTCCCCCTCTTCAAAATTCAAGTAGTTGACGAGCCGAATTGTTCAAAATAATGTATCATCTAATTAACCATCTTGACTCGAGTCATTAACCGAAGCAACTGTTGATTCCTTGCTCATCCTGTACTTGTTTATCCTATACCTGTTTTCTTTACCAAACCTTCTTATTCTCATCGTCAAGCTTTTCATTGATGGTTGATTCCATCTTGTACCTGCTGTGACGAGGTATGTGTCCATAGTTATGACATTTGTAACATTCCTTATCAGGATTGTACTTGCATTCTCGAGCTATGTGCCCGCAATTATGACATTTGAAGCATTCAATGTCATCCATAGAAGACTCTGTTTGGCATCTGTCTCGTGATCTTGCAAACTTGCTTCTAGGGTTTTGTAGATAATGATTGTACATGTCAAAATCTTCACAATCCCTAGCCATATGTTGATAGTTAGCACATAAAAACCAATAACTATTAAATGAATGTGCGTACTTGGATAATTCATTCGGAGGTGGTGGTCCTTGATAATTGTACTTGTTAACAACTTTAAATCCCCAACCATATGTCCAAAGTCAGCACATGAAAAAAATAACCATTAAATGGATGAATGTACTTGGATGATTTATCTTGTTTGGATGGTTCTTTCTTCGTCGGAGGCGTTGTAGTCTTTTGTCCTTTGTCTTTGACTGCTTTGACATCATTCTTCAGAGTTGTAATGTTCTTCATAGGTTTAGTATTCTTTTCAATCTGACTTTTTAAAGATGTGGAGTTTGTACCTTCGTCAACTGGAGCATTACCTGCTTTTTCTGCCGCCATCTCCCACTGAGGCACTTCTTTATCGGTCCTGTCCTGCAATTGTTCTTTTTGCAATTCCTTGGGCTTGTTGATCTCATTAAAAGTTGCATCAAGTTCTGCTTCCTTTTGAGCAAGGTCTTCTTTAAACCAACTTTTCAAGATTTGTCTTCTCCTCTCTGCTTCTTCAAATTATAGCTTTAGAAGAGTGGTATTTTCCACTTCTGTTAAGTACCTGTATCTGTTCCTTCTGCTTTTCATTTTCAAATCTGAGCCTGCTTATTTTTGTTGAAGAGGTTTCCAATTCCTTTTGCTTCTGGGCAACTGCAGATATGCATCTTTGATCAGATTCCTTTAATTGACTTGCCAAATCCTTCTTTTCAATTTCTATTTCCTACGATTGTTTCTAAAGCCTGCTAATCTCTGTAAAGGGTACATCAAGTTCTTGTTGCTTTTGAATGACCTTTTCCTTGAGTGTGTGATTTTCTGTCTTTATATTTTGCAATTTTGACTTTTCGATCTTTCTGGCTTCTTCCAACTGTACTCTAAGACTGCTAATGATTTTCTAAGATTCTTCATTTTTCTTATTGAGTTTTTCAACACATCCTTTTGTTGTTTCCAATTCCGCTTCCAGAAATTTTGCCTTTTCCCTTTGACTTTTAAGTTCTTTTATCACCTTGATCACATTATTTTGAAATTCCATCTTAACTTTAATATCATCATTAGGATCTGCATGGTTTTGAAGATCTATATCTTGGCCTACATGCTTCTTTGAGTAGAGATTATGGAGCCTTTCCCAAAGAATTTTGGCTATTGAACATTGACCAATTTTTGCTTTTGCGGAATTTGACAGAACATTAAGACTGCCATTTATGGCTTTCAAATTGTACCTTTTAGCTTCATTGATAGATGTGTCTCTAGAAACAACCGATTTCCATACACTATGAGCTTGTAAATGGACTTACATTCTAGATTCCCATATCTAGTAATTATCTACATCAAATTCAGGAGTTGGTGCACAATACTAATTTTCTTCAGATGTTATTGTACTTGTACCTTCTTTTGCATCCTTATAATTCTTGGCAACTTGCTTCTTTGGGTTTCCCATCTCTATGTTTTAAGATCTGCCTTCCAGCAGTTACGCGGTTACTGAAGGAACCAAGCTTTGATACTAGTTGTTGGAAACACTGAGAGTGGGGGTGAATATGTATTTCTTAGCAATTAGTACTTTTTAATCCCTTTCAGAGCATTAGTTAATCTTCAGTTATTATTATTGTTCTTCTTCACATAATGATAAAAAATAATCAACAGTAAACAACACCATAGAACAATGCAAAAAGATAAAACAGTGGACACATAGATTTTTAGGTGAAAACCCCCTTCGGGTTAAAAACCACCGAACGCTTCTTTAGTGATTGTCTTTTCCCCATTAAAAGAAAATTGGGTACATCAAGACTTAAGCTACAACTAAGGGGGACGTCAACCCCCTAATTCACAAGCTACAACCTGTAGGACGCTACTACATCCCAATACACTTTTGCAATCAAGAGGATGCCCCAACGCCCTGTAAATCAAACCACCACTCGGTGAGTGCCCTAACACCCTGTTTAGTAGTTGCTGTTGGAAAGGATGCTTTGTCACCTTTAGTTTATCTGCCCCAACTGAAAGGAGGCCCCAACATCCTGTGTAGACTACAACTTGCCCTAGCACCACCTTACCACCTTGAAGTGTTTTCAGGCCACAACCTAAAGTTGAACCCAATCCCCTGCCTTGCACCACCCTGCCACCTTGAAGAGTTGGAAGACCACGTTTTACAATTTTCAGACTGGATGCCACTGTGCTCTAAATTAATGTAGTAAAGTTGTAAAGAAGATGTTATATGTCTATCCAATCTTGGTAGCCACTGACAACTGCACCCACAAATTGATCATTGCTTGATGCTGCACATTACTATCACTGTCTAACTGCTACCCTGAAATAATGTTTTTCTGAATAGGTCGAAGCACAGATAGTGAGTACAGGTCCGAAACTTTTAATCATGTGATGATGACGAAATTTTGAAAGAGTAATTAGACACTAAACTAACCAGTCCGAGACCCGAGAGAGTATCTTGAGCTTTTCTCTCCTTGCAAAGTCTTGAATCACAAGACACAAAAGGACGTAATCCTATCCTCCTAAAGATTTGCATTATTTGCCTCCGTGTGGTCGAAGAGTTTCAGAGATGTTACCAATGATATTTTGTTGCAATACTTCTTTTGTGAGAGATATGAAGTCTCTTTTATATTGTTTGTTTAGGCTAATTAGGGGCTTCTCATATGAACACTGGAGGGGAGTTAATAAATTAATTATTGTAGAAGTATTTTACATATTTTACTTTAAATTTAAAAAAAAGAGTTACCGCCCTTGTGGTTGAGGCGATGGACATTGGATACTTTTGAAGGGTGCACAATACTTGTGATCCCTTACCATAGAATGAATTCTCCATTAAACATTATAAATATCCCTTCCTAAATTAGTGTTATTAAAAATAAACCAATAAGCACCCTTTAATGATTAATAAATAATAATAACTAACCCTCAAGAATCCTATTTAAAATTTGAAATCAATGATTGGCTTACTGCATATGGTCTTACCTAATTGTGAAGTCATTGATTGGTTTATTGCCTTTGGTTCTTGAAGTTATTCAACATATACACAATGAGATTGGGGCGAGAATTTATTGTCATATATTGACAACCATAGGTGAATAAGGTGTCATGTCACTATCCCTGGGGTTTTAGCCTAGACTCTGGCGTCACCAACTTCAAACTCAGCTTTCTATCAAACTAGGAGGACTTATGTGGCGTTGCACATACCATAGAAAAGATCTCGACGAGGAGAATCCAATGACGTGGATCTCCAAGTCAAACTCAATATTTTGACCCTTCAAAAACCCACGACAAAGTTGGGGTACATCCTTAGTCCAAGGAACCCAAACCCTAGGACTTGGGTTTTCAACCATCTAACGGTGGATCTGCCAAGTTGATGTAATCCAACAATTATTAAGAAGAGTTCATTAACCATTTGACGTTAATGGACTTCCATTCTAGATTCCCATATCCAATAATTACCTGCATCGAATTTGGGAGTTGGTGCATAACACTGATTTTCTTCAGATGATACTGTAACTGTACCTTCTTTTGCATCCTTGGAATTCCTGGCAACTTGCTTCTTTGGCTTTCCCATCTTTGTGCTTTGAGATCTGCCTTCTAGCGGTTAAGCTGTTACTGAAGGAACCAAGCTTTGATACCAATTTGGGAAATATTGAGATGGGGGGTGAATAAGTATTTCTTAGCAACTAACACTTTTTAATCCTTTTCAGAGCATTAGTTAATCTTTAGTTATTATTATTGTTCTCTTCACATAGTCATAAACAATAATCAACAGTAGTAGACAACACCATAGAACAATGCAGAAAGATAAAACAATGGACACTAAGATTTTTAGGTCGAAAACCGCCTCCAGGTCAAAAAGCACCAAATGCTTCTTTAGTAATGTCTTCTCCTTGTTAAAATAAAATTGATTACATCAAGATTTTAGCTACAACTGAGGGAGGTGTCAACCCCTTAATTCATAGGCTACAACATGTAGGATGCTACTACACTCTAATACCCTGTTGCAACTGGGAGGATGCCCCAACGCCCTGTAAGTCAAGCAACAACCTGACGAGTTCCCCAACACTTTGTTTAGCAGTTGCTGTCAGAAATGATGCTTCGTCGCCCTGTATTTTATTAGCCTCCACTGAAAGGAGGGCCCAATGCCTTGTGCAGAGTACGACATGCCCTAGGACCAACTTACCACCCTAAAGTGTTCTCAGGAAACAACCTAAAGGTGACTCCAATACCCTCCCTCGCACCACCCTGCCGCGTTGAAGAGTTGGAAGACCACGTTTCACCATTTTTAGACTAGATCCCCTTGTGTTTTAAATCAATTTAGTAACGCTGTGAAGAAGATGTTGTATGTCTGTCCAATCTTGGTAGCCACTGACAACTGCACCCACAAATTGATCACTGCTTGATGTTGCGCATCACTGTCATGGTCCAGCTGCACATCACTGTCATTGTACACATAGATCACTTGTACATCTATTTGTTGAAGTTTCTAAGTCTACTTAGTTAGAAACCCTCCATGCACTTCATCTGATTTATTCCTACCTACTTGTTCCATTACTTAACAAGTTATTTACAATGTAAATACTGAAAATAAACACTAGTGCATGCTCAACATATTATAGATCAACAATTGAAAGAAACATAAACGATCACATCATATGACACCATTATTTTTGGACAATTGTTCCCGAGAAAACCCAATGTGGGAAAACTGGTGTAGCTATCTGAGGGTTTTCTTATTAAGCAATATCATAGTACAATCTGGGTGCCGAAACTGGCCTACCCAACAGAGAATTTCCTTGGCAGTAATACCTCTCAGTTTGAGACAAATCTCTGGGTTGAAAAGCCGGATAATCCTCTTGGCATCTCTTCAACTCCAATATGCCCTAGAAACACCAACATCTACCTTTTCTGGACTGCCTTATTAGAATAATGCTATTTTAGTGTTTAATGCTCATCTGTGATCTTATTAGCAGTTTCTTAGTAGAAACTTGTTGTTTCTATTTTCTTAGTAGAAACTTACTGTTTCTGTAAATACAGTTGTATTATTTAGTGAACTTCATTGCTCATTGTAAATCAATTCAATTCATTCATTGATTATGGTATCAGAGCCCGGGTATTTTTTTCGAAATTTTTCATTGTTTGAAAAGTTTCGTGCTTCATTTCGAAATTGCTGGGCGTCACAATGTCTGTTGGAGTTTCGGAATTTGCCTTGTGATTATTTCGAGTTAGGATTTGGGGTTTTCTCTAGTTGATGCAATTTCACCGGTCCGGGTAACTGTAGGGGTGAACGCAGACGGTTTTGTGGCGCGACACATTGCATTTGAGAATACTGCGGGGCCAGAGATGCATCAAGCTGTCGCCCTCAGAGTTGATAGCGCTCTCTTAGCATTCGAGAGGTGTGCCTTTCTCGGACACCAGGACACCCTATACGCGCACGCCCTCTACCAGTTTTATTGGAATTGCAGGATCAAAGGAAACGTCAACTTCATATTTGGAAACACATTCTCGTCTTTCCTCGCCAGAGGATGTTTTGGCTGTAGTGGAGAGCTTTGAGACTGGTTTGCTTGTTCGAAGACTTTTCATGGCAGCATTGAACGGTTTGTTGACATTTTCAACTACCGAACTCGCAGTCTCGTCTTCTGTCGTCTGATCGGTAGGTAAATCATGCTTCTTTTTTGTCGCTATTCCCTGTTGTTGGCTCTTTTGCGTAAAGAAAACCAGAACCGTTTTCTTCTTCTGCTGTGATTTGCTGGTTATTCCAGCGTCAACCAGCTGGATCTCGCTGTGAGGTTTTTATGAGTTCTATTATGGCGAGCCCCGTTATTCTGCTAAGCCTTTGATGCCGCTCTGTATTCTCCTCCTGTGGGAATAATAATAACGGAGACAAAATCTTTATCATCGTCGCTGTCGTCACGCTATCTAGTCTATCTACCACTTGGTCACGCGTTCGATTTCCTCAAACTTCAACGCTCGCTTTTGTGATATGCCATTTCTTTACTGTATAGAGATCTCTGTTATAGGTTTTCATAGAGTGTGCTATAGATATATGCATTCTATCCATGTATTGGAATTCCCGTGAAAGAAAGGTTGACGTCTGTTTTTTTTGCCGTGCAATATCCGTGTCCAATAGCCAACGTGTCCAATAGCCCATGCCTGTCCATATCAATCTCTCTCAGTATATGTAAATCTGCTCACGCGTATTCCTCCGAAAGACTAGTTATCTCTGCATATGATGTGTTCACTTCAGAAAAAGGACATATATACACTCCGTTTCCAGGCTTATTATCTGTTGTGTTTGTCTGACCTCTTATACAGTGTATTCAACGTGTCTTTTTATTGTTGGCTGAGTGTGAAGATTTTGCTGGTCGAGACTCTTTTATGTTGAAGAGGGGTCAGATTGCATAATCGGTGGGGGTCGAGGGCATTTCCGTTTCAACTTTTTCAGAAGCCACCGATTGAATGTGTATTTTCAGTACATTCACATGCATGTTTATGCAGGCATAATTATTGAGCGTGGGGAATTTTTGCACTTGTCAGATTTTGTCCGGATCTGCTGGTATCTACCATGAAATCCGTGTCGGCCTTCTTTGTTGTTTTCTGTGTCTTGGGAAACGTGCAGATGGCCTCGTTAACCAATCTGATGTTGGAAGGCAGGCAACGGTTTAATGACACCAATTATAACATCTGGAAACAAAGAATGTTGACCATTTTTGAATATAGGCGTCTTGACCAGCTCGTTTTGGGCAAAGAGCTCTGTCCTGGTACAACTGGTGCAGATCAAGATAAGTTTGATGATCGAAATCGAGAGGCTATTATGCTTCTCGAACTCTCTGTGACTAATGATCAGTTACCACAGGTTCCTTTTGGCGAGACAGCTGCCGAAATCTGGCAACATTTGAAGGAATTGCACGAGACATCCGACAAGAGAAGGGATTTCTTTTTAAAGAATCAATTGTTCTCTATGATGATGGACGAACATATATCTTTACAGGAACATCTTAACAAGATTAAAGACATTCGAGATCAGCTCGAAACCATTGGTCAGATCATGGAGGAAGAAGATATGGTAGTCATCACTTTGAAAAGTCTACCAAAACCTTATGAGCACTTAATAGAAACACTCAACATTACCTCCACTAATGTTGATCTGAAGTTCCCGGAGTTATGCACCAAACTCCTGCAGCAGGATTGTTAGAAACAACAATTTGGTAGTGGTGCATCATTAGCCTCCTCAGAAAATGCTTTTGCTGCAAAATATGAGTCTTCTCAGTCCTTTTAGCAGAAAGGTTCTTCTTAGCCTTTTGATCCTGCTAAGAAGAAAAATGTGCAGTGTAATTACTGTCACAAGTTTGGTCACATGAAGAAAGATTGCTGACAGAGATTGCTTCTGAACAAAAGAAGCAGGGAGGGTCTCATCAGGAATCGAATGTTGCAGAACATTCTGAGTAGCAAGAATCTGCCTTTTACGCCTTTATGGCTAAGAAGTCCTCAGATCATGCCCCATCTTCTTCCTGGTACATTGACTCTGGTGCATCACGTCATTTTTCTCATAGGCTTGATTGGTTTATTGACTTCTCATCTTTCAGTGATTCTGTGGTATTCAGCGGAGGTGAGGAGTACACAGTGGCTGGCAGAGGTATAGTTCAGATCAAGTTTGATGGCGCACACTTATCTTCCTGATTGTGTACTATGTTTCTGGTATGTAAATTAATCTGTTGTCTGTTAACCAGATTATGAGGAACTCTCCTCAGCTCGATGTGGTGTTCAGTGCGCACAAGTGCTCCTTTATTGATAGGGAAACTCATCTTACGTTTGCTGTTGGCCTAGAGGATCATGGTCTATACAGGCTTCTTGACACTGGTGATTCTCCAGAAGTGGCTCTAGCAACTCGTGTTTCTCCCATCAACACTCTGTGGCATTAGAGATATGGGCATCTAAACATTCAGTATCTCTCTTAGCTATCTTGGGAGGGACTTGTGTCAGGGTTACCTGATATTCAGGCTTAGCAGTTGGGAGTGTGTGGCGCCTGTCAAGCTGGCAAGCAACATTGGTCTTCATTCAAGGATGGAGAATCTTGGCGTGCATCTAAGGTACTCCAGTTAATTCATGCTGATATTTTTGGTCCTATGAATACATCTTCAGTTACTGGTTGCAAATATTTTTTGCTTATTGTAGATGATTTCAGTAGAGAGATGTGGGTGTACATTCTAAAACATAATTCTGATGTATTTAGTATTTTTCAGAAGTTTAAGTCCTTAGTTGAAAAACAGTCTGGCTGTAATATCATAACTCTTAGGACAAATAACCGGGGGGATTTTGTTCTTCTGCTTTCTCCAACTTCTATGATACCCATGGCATCAAACGCCAATTAACTACACCCTACACTCCTTAGCAGAACAATGTTGTCGAACGTCACAATCGTACAGTTGTTGAAATGGCTCGTTCCAGGTTACAACACAAGAGTGTTCCAAACAAATTTTGGGCTGAAGCAGTATTTACTGTTGTCTCTCTTCTTAACCGATCACCTACTCAGGTTGTTAAGGGGAAGACTCCAGAAGAGGTTTGGTAAGGCCGTAAGCCTAAGATCAGTCACCTAAAGTGTTTGGCTTGGTTGCATATGTTTGGATTCTAGCTGCTAAGCGCTCTAAGTTGGATTCCAAAAGCAAGAAACTCATGATGATAGGGTACAGTGATCATCACAAGGCCTATAGGCTGATAGATTTAGACACTGATCATCTTATCTTCAATCGGGATGTGGTATTTGATGAAGACAGGGTTTTTTCAGTCCCCTCCTTTTGAGCAGTATTCTGAGGTTAACCTCCCAGTGTTCTTCTTCCGTTAGGTCCACCTGATGGGAGGGGTGATGCAGCATCAATATTTGATGATGCACTACCTGAGTCCCCCCCAGAAAATAATCCTCCTCTCGCTGCTCCTGTTGTTCCTAAGCCCCCTCCACCTACTCCAGATATTGGTTCTTCTACTCTCTGGCCTAAATGGTGGGCTAAAACTATTGGTGATCTCCGGGATAATGAGCTCCTTAAAGGTAGAACTTCCAGAAATAAGGGCAAACAACAACCTACAGTAAATTTTGCTCTTATGGCTAACTTACACAATGTTTTTGAGTCTCGAACCTATTTCGAGGCTAAGGGTATACTTGAGTGGGAACATGCTATGGAAGCTGAATTCCAGAGTCTTCAGAAGAATCACACTTAGACCCTTTCTGATCTTCCTGCAGGGAAGAAGCCCATTAGCTGCAAATGTGTGTATAAAGTGAAATACAAAGCTGACGGAACCCTCGACAAGTATAAGGCTCATCTTGTTGCTCGAGGGTTCTCATAGAAGGAAGGCATAGACTATGAGGAGACCTTTGCTCCTACAGCCAAGATGAGTACCATACGGCTTGTCTTTGCCTTAGCAGTTCAGTTTAGTTGGAAAGTATACAAGGTGGATGTAAAGAGTGCTTTTCTGAATGGTGACTTACAGGAAGAAGTCTACATGACGCAGCCTCCAGGATTCAAGGTTGCCGGTCCAGAATAGAAAGTCTGTAGATTAGTCAAGGCACTCTATGGTCTGAAACAAGCCCCTCGGGCTTGGTACATGAAAATTGATAAGTATCTAACAGATCATGGCTTTTAGCAGAGTCCATCTAATGCAAACTTGTATATCAAACATACTGGTGATGATATTTTGTTTGTGGTTGTCTATGTGGATGACCTTATCATTACTGGCAATTCAACACGTTTGATCCATGGGATCAAACAAGATTTGTGCAACACTTTTGATATGACATATTTGGGACTTCTTCATTACTGTTTGGGGGTTGAAGTCTGGCAGACTGAGAACAACATCTTTCTCTCTTAGTCCAAGTATGCCAAAAATCTTGTGGACAGGTTCAGAATGCAGGATTGCAAACCTGCCATGACTCCTATGGAACCAGGGCTCAAACTTTCAGCTCAGTGATCCTCACCACTTGTGGATGAAACCTTATTCAAGCAATTAGTGGGCAGCCTCATTTACCTTACTGCCACTAGACTTGATATCAGTTTTGCAGTGAGCTACATTTCACACTTCATGTCAGCTCCTAAGGCTGATCATTGGATAGTAGTGAAGCGTGTGCTGCGTTATGTGAGTGACACTCCTGATTATGGCCTTCTATACACTCGGAGTTTAGATCCTACACTCAGTGGTTACATAGATTCCGACAGGGTAGGTTCGGTTGATGATCGTAAATCTATAGCTGGGTATGTGTTTAGTTTGGGATTCGGTGCTGTCACATGGACTAGTAAGAAGCAGTAGGCAGTGGCTCTCTCCTCGACAGAAGCAGAGTATCGGGGAGCAGTTAAGGCATCTTGTGAGGCAGTTTGGCTTCGACGTATACTTGCGGATATGCATGTTTCCTAGGCAGGTCCTACTCCCTTGTTCTATGATAATCAAGGAGTGCTCAAACTCGCCAAGAATCCATTCTTCCATGAACAAACAAAGCATGTGGAAACCCATTGTCACTACATTCGGCAGCTTGTTGAAGACAGATCCATTCAGTCGCTGTATGTTCCCACAACGGAGCAGCCAATAGACATCTTCACCAAGTCCCTTGGTCCTCATAAGTTTGTAAAATTCAGAGGGTCTATAGGTGTTGTAAATAGATTGAGCATTAAGGGAGGGTATTAGAATAATGCTATTTTAGTGTTTAATGCTCATCTATGATCTTATTAGCAGTTTCTTAGTAGAAACTTGCTCTTTCTATTTTCTTAGTAGAAACTTACTCTGTAAATACAGTTGTATTATTTATCGAGCTTCATTGCTCATTGTAAATCAATTCAATTCGTTCATTGATTATGCATCAACCTCTCTGTGCCTAGCGCTGGCCTTGCATCACCCTAAATGGGTCTGCCTCAGCTTTAGGAGGCCCTGCGTCAGTGTTCTGGCCCTCTGCGTTGGCAACGATGGCCTCTCTGATGCTCTGTGCAGCTCTCGACTGCCTCTGCATGGCCCTGTGTGAGCCCTGGCGGCTACTGTGTCACTCTCTCTGGCTACTTGCTGTTCTTTCGGCACTATCTCTACCTCTCTGTCTCTTTGTACTCAATGCCCCTCAGCTGCAACTCCCGATCACTAATTCTATCTCTCTTAGCAAACTCCGCTCTAGAGAATAGAATCACTGATCACTCTAGTGTGTTCTCCAAGTGACCCTCAAGCCTCCTCTTATACTTTTCTTGTTGACATATCAACGATCGAGATTAAGTCCCTAATCAACGACTAAGATTAGATCTGGCTTGATCCATGTCTTTTGGATCATTCTAACACAATTTTATATTAATCCACATTAATATTTTAATTTCCCTAAGTTTAGACTTAGGGACTCCATTAAAAATATTAATTATTTTAATATCTCCTGAACTGTTTAGAATCTGCCCAAACCCTTTCTGGGTATTGGAGATCTCATGTGCCCCAACCTCTCCACCAAATTTCGTGGCTAGAGCACATCCGATGCTAGCCAAAATCAACACTCCCTCTTAGCGAGGAGTGTGCTCAAGTAATACTCCTCAGTGAGTATCACCCTGATCATTCGACATCGGTCCCTGTGCTGATGCTAGGCCTGTTGCCACCATCCTTTGCACTGTTGCATCCTATACTACTGCCCATGGTTTTTCCACTGCCACTGCTGCATCTGTATGACAACTCCCTCTGCATCCGTGTTGCTGCTGGTCCTTTGTCCCAGCACTGCATCCGCACTGCAACTCCTCTCATCATGCTGCATCGTGCTTCCCACTGCTCCAGTGCAACTCAGTTACTGAGAAGTAAGTAATTGATCTCCCAACTCTGACCACTCTGTTGGGCTAGAGACACCTGCTGATGCTGAAGCTCCCTTTGCCGCTGACAAGTGCTCCCTCTCTGACCTCTGCGCTGTTGCAACAACTCCCTGCATCTCGAATTGTTGCACACCTCTCTGTGCCATCCTGCACTGGTGCAACACTCCCGTGCCTCTCGCACTGCTGCAGCCTGCTAGTTTTTCACTGTCTTGGGACTCCTGCACTGTAGCTCTGTCTGCCGCTCCATCCACATCCATCTCTGCCAGACTCAGTTAGTCCTGCTACTCCTCTTCAGGGCTTCCATAGCAAGGTCTAATCCAAGAGGCTTGGTACCTCGAGGATCCTGCCCCTCATTGCTTGTAGTTCGCCTGACTGCAACTCGATGTCTCCCCACTTCCGCTCAAGTGGTGCATGTGTACTCATGGCACAATCATCGTCTATCAAAACTTCCTTCTCTGCCCTTGCTGGTGCTGCCTTAGTCTCGGAAGACTCTCCCTTACTCTTCTTCCTTGGACACTGGGTCGCATAATGACCCAACTGCCTACAGTGGAAGCACTTGATCTTGGAGAGATCCTTCTTCTTCCGCTTTTCTTGCTTTCCCTCAGATGCTAGGGCAACATCTTCCTCCTCCTGCTTGACTTTTATCCCCTTGCTGCTGCTACCCGTCTTCGATTGCCATCTGATCTCTTCTTGGCAAAGAGAAACCCACTTCTCATCCCAAGGTGGAAGTGTCCCTCTGCCCAATATACTCTGGACAAATACCTCCCAGTCTTCTGAGACTGCATTTAGGGCCATCCTTACCATCAATTCCTGATTTGGCGTGGCTTCTAGAGCGGTCAACTGATCTTGGATCTCATTCTGTCCTTCGAGGTAGGTGTCAATCGGTTCTCCCTTCTTCATTTGATACGACCTCAACTAATTCTCTAGTAACATTCTTCTTTGCACAGAAGTATGCTAGTTCAATTTCTTGAGGGCCTCCCACATCTTATCTGCCGTTTCCTTCTCGACAATGTGTGGTACTACATGGTCCTTGACCCCGTCAAGGATGATGCTCTTGGCCGTCGCCATTGCCTCCTCGTACTTGTCGTTATCATTGGGGTCGACTGGGATAGCTATAACCTTTAAGGCGAAGTTCTTGACATGATTTTCGTCAAGTACGGATAAGATTCTGGCCTTCGAGACCACGAAGTTCGACGCTCCATCCAGTCTATCTTGGTCTTACTTTGTGTAGTGCCATGATGCTCTTCTACTTCCTTCCTCGAAGACTCTTTCGAGTCTCTATTTCCCGTCTGGAAGTTCTCTTTTGGACTCCCTCTGAGTCCTGATTTCCCTCTTGGAAATCCTTTTGTGGCTGTTGAGATGCCCCCTACTCTGATTGTCTTATGCAACTGCACCACTGATCTAGGTTCCTCGGCTAGAAACCCTCGGTAGCAACTCCCTCCTCTTGGCCTTGCTCTGTCAGGTACGGTTCTGACTATAGTACCTCACCAGCTCCACTCTGCAATATTCCCACAACCTTCTAAACCCTAACAGCGTGAAGGCTCCTAGGCTCTGTGCAATCCCGGCACCAGCAACCCAACCTCCTCAACCAACTGCGTCAGCCCTCCCAGCTTCTTCGTGGCTTTGTGTGAGGCTCCCTATGCTTTTCTTAGCCTCTGCACTGCCTCTTCCCTGCTCACCCTTGATGACGCAGGCACTGCGTCACCCTTCCCTTGTTGTTTCTCTGCTAGAAACAACTTCTGTCATCTCGGGACATCTGTTTTCTGCTACTATCGCTTCGCTCGGCTGATGTACTTAGTCCTGTGATTTGCAATCATGCTTTGATAACATGTTGAAGTTTCCAAGGCTACTTAGAAACCCTCCATGCACTTGATCTTATTTATTCCTACCTGCTTGTTCTATTACTTAACAAGTTATTTACAATGTAAATACTGAAAATAAACACTAGTGCATGCTCAACATATTACAGATCAACAATTGAAAGAAACATAAACAATCACACCATATGACACCATTATTTTTGGACCATTGTCCTTGGAAAATCCCAATGTGGGAAAACCGGTGCAACTATCTGAGGGATTTCTTATTAAGCAATATTAGAGTACAATCTGGGTGCCGAAACTGGCCTACACAACAGAGAATATCCTTGGTAGTAATACCTCTCAGTTTGAGACAAATCTCCTGGCTGAAACTCCGGATTATCCTTCTGGAAGCTCTTCAGCTCCAATCTGCCTTAGAAACCCCAGCGTCTACCTTTCTGGATTGCGTCAACCCCTTTTTGCCCAACGCTGGCCTTGCGTCACCTTGAATGGGTCTGCCTCAGCCCTAGGAGGCCCTGCGTCAGCAGCGTTGGCCTCTTTGAGGCTCTGTGCAGGTCTCGGCTGCCTCTGCATGGCCTTGTGTGAGCCTTGGCGACTACTGCATCACTCTCTTTGGCTACTTGCTGCTCTTTCGACATTATCTCTGCCTCTTTGTCTCTCTGTACTCAATGCCTCTCAGGTCCAACTCCCGATCACTAATTCTATCTCTCTTAGCAAACCCCGCTCTAAAGAATAGAATGACTGATCACTCTGGTGTGTTCTCCAAGTGACCCTCAAGCCTCCTCTTATACTTTTCTCATTGACATATCAATAACCGAGATTAAGTCCCTAATCAATGACTAAGATTAGATCTGGCTTGATCCATGTCTTTTGGACCATTCTAACACAATTTTATATTAATCCACATTAATATTTTAATTTCCCTAAGTTTAGACTTAGGGACTCCATTAAAAATATTAATTATTTTAATATCTCCTGAACTGTTTAGAATTTGCCCAAACCTTTTTTGGGTATTGGAGATCTCATGTGCCCCAACCTCTCCACCAAATTTCATGGCTAGAGCACATCCGATGCTACCTCAAATCAACACTATTGGCTACCACTACTGAGCTGCTCATGAATGAATAAGCATCAAGGCTCATACACTGCTACCACACTCTACCAGGTTGCTCACGATGCAACGACCATTTGCCACTGCTATCAAATGATGGCACAAACCAAGGTGCCTTATGTCATCCCTATGACCTGCAACCAATGCTCTCAAGCTTTTTCCTCGAAGAGCTACCAACATACATGTAATTACTGCGACTCATCTTGTCAAGCCCTGCTATCCATTCTTACTTCAATATGTTGTTCAATTGGATGATAATGTCTTCAACACTTGCTACCTTGAAATAATGTTCTCCTCAATAGGTCAAAGCACAGATAGTGAGTACATGTCTGAAACTTTTAATCCTGTGATGATGAAGAAATTTTGAAGGTGTAATTAGACACTAAACTCGCCAATTTGAGACCCAAGAGAGTATCTCAAGCTTTGATTTCCTTGCAAAGGCTTGAATCACAAGACATAAAAGGATGTAACCCTATCCTTCTAAAGATTTGTGTTATTTGCCTCAGGATGGTCGAAGAGTTTTAGCGCTGTTACTAGTGATATTTCGTTGCAATACTTCTTTTGTGAGAGATATGAAGTCTCTTTTATAGTGTTTGTTTAGTCTAATTAGGGGCTTCTCATATGAACGTTGGAGGGGAGTTAATTAATTATTGTAGAAGTATTTTACGTATTTTACTTCAAATTAAAAAAAAAGGTCGTTTCCCTTGTGGATGAGGAGATGGACATAGGATACCTTTGAAGGGTGCATAATACTTGTGATCAATGTTGCACGAAGCGGGAGCGAAGCGGAAGCGCGGAAGCGTCATTTTCCAAAAATTTAGGAGGCGAAGCGTCCGCGGAAGCGTCTGCTATATATATATATATTTTTTATATTTTTTTGCATTTATACTCAAAACAAACATCCCAAATACCAAATTAATTGTAGAAGACATGAAAACATGCATATTTTTGCATAAATCAAGATAGATATGGCATCCATGATTGCATTGTAGTTACTAGTATGTACAACAATCATCTATATTCTAGCCATTACAAACATACATCAAATTTTTAAGCATAT
>APFE031478627.1:40990-85285 GCA_000404065.3 Pinus taeda | reverse complement strand
TTTAAAAAAAATTAAAAAAAAATTAAGTTAAATCGCTGCCCCGCGGGTTGCGCTTGGGTGGCGTGCGGGTGGCGTGCGCTTTCGGGCAGGTTGCGTGGCGCCACCCCATGCCCGAAGCGCCTCCGAAATCGCGCTTCCGGGGCAACGCCTCCTCAAATGGCAGGAATCGCCAAAAAAACACGGAATCGCGCCACCTGTTTTTTGGAAGCGCGCTTCGCCTATCGATTCCGGGACGCTTCGCTTCGAATCGCGCTTCGGGCTTAGGATCCGGGGGGGGGGGGCGATTCCTGCAACTATGCTTGTGATCCCTTACCTTAGAATGAATTCTCCATTAAACATTTGAAATAACCCTTCCTAAATTAATGTTATGTAAAAAAATCAATAAGCACCCTTTAATGTTTAATAAATAATAATAACTAACCTGTAAGAATCCTATTTAAAATTTGAAATCAATTATTGGCTTAATACATATAGTCTTACCTGATTGTGAAGTCAACGATTGGTTTATTGCCTTTAGTTCTTGAAGTTATTCAACTTATACACAATGAGATTGCTGCAGGAATTATTATCATATATTGACAACCGTAGGTGAATAAGGTGTCATGTCACTACCCCCGGGGTTTTAGCCCAGACATTGGGGCCACCAACTTCAAACTCAGTTTTCTCTCAAACTAGGACTCATGTGGCGTTCCACAGACCATTGAAAAGATCCCGACGAGGAGAATCCAATGGCGTGGATCTCCAAGTCATACTCAATATTTTGATGCTTCAAAAACCCATGACAAAGTTGGGGTACATCCTTAGTCTAGGCAATCCAAACCCTAGGACTTCGACTTTCAACCATCCAAAAGTGGTGCTGCCAAGTTGATGTAATCCGACAATTATTAATAAGCGTTCATTAACCATTTGACATCAATGGTAGGTGTTTTCAGTCAAAGTAAAACCCAATCAATTCCATGAGTTGACATCAATGACAACACTATCCAACAAAAGCCATATCCCAGTGAATTGGACTATTAGGTCTTGTTCATCCAGTTTCTGAGCCATTGCATGGGATTGGGTCATGTTAACTGAGATCTTTGGTATATCATCGATTCTTTTCACAAATCAAGCAGGTCTGACATTTTTCACAAGTGGGCCGAGTTATATGAGGGCGTTGAAGGTGGTAATGTAAGTGGTAGGAGAGGGCGGTGGAGTAGCAACCCCTCCAGAGCCCAAATCCATCACTGAAGACATGGCAATTTCTAGAGTTTCAGAGAACTCGCCTACTGCAACAAAGAAATAATGGTTCTATTCCTTTTGTTTTCCAAGGAGACATTTGTAAGCATTTTTTAATTTATTTCATATGAAAAATGTTAAAATTACATAAGTGTTTTTAAGTTTAAAACGTCAAAGGTGCCATACAGTCTAATTGGGCCTAGCAATGAAGAACATATGTTTCCTCCTTGGAGGTCACAAGCTCAAACTTGGAGGGGGTTAGGGTATAGACTAAACAATTAAATCACTATCTGGAGGGGTTCCTTTGTCCCACAAATAAGGGGGTTTGATTTGTCCTCAAAATACATATGGAAAGTCACTTACAATTTCAAAAAGTTCTGAGATTTGTAAAGTTCAAACCAGTGTTGAAAATATCGGTATCGACAAAATATCGGCAAGAGTCTTGAAAACATCTTATCAGCAATATTGGCTAAAATATTGGCAAAATATAAAAAATCATTTTTTTTTTTTAAATTTAATTTAAATTTTTATTTATTTATTTTATATATTTTAAATTTTAAATTTAATTTTTTATTTTTATTTTTTTTTCATATTTTTAAACATATAAAGCAATTACGATTTCACCAATATTTTCAAAATATCGCGATATTTACTTGCTGAAATATTGTTTGCCTGAAAATATCACGATATTTGCGATATTTCGTGAAATATTGCTGATATTATCAACATTGGTTCAAACTTCAAACATGACCTATACATAAACAAAACAAAACTGCCCCCTTTGGAAATCAAAATTCAAAATATACATATTGCTGGATATGTTACCCAAAAAGATGCCTACTTTTCATAGTCTTAAGTAAATTACTTTTTGAAAAAGAATTTTTTTTTTGAGAGCATAACAGTCTTGAAATCAATAGTCATATAAGATGTTGGGTCCTTAACTTTTGAGCTGGTTTCAATCATATATAGATCTAGAAATTGTGGAAAGGGTTTCACCCTCCCTGGATTCTGTTAAGTCTAATGATCAAGCCAGAGTCTCTAGTGCTTGCTTTGATACTCCGTCCTTGATCATGTTGTATTCACAATAGATAAGTTTGAAAGTGATATGGCTGAACCTGTCCTTCAACAATAGAATCTTATCATAAACTCCTTTCAAAGTCAAATTTTGTATCCTGATATTCCCTGTCACTTGGTTGACAACAGTGAAAATTTCACAACTGAAATCCTATTGCAGCAAGTGGAATTATTTCTTCTAACTATAATTAATTTAACAGTTTATTTCTATGATAACCACAAAATAATCACTTTGCAATCTTCACAAAATTAAATATTGTGGAAGATAAACTGGAAACTGAGAAAATACTAGCACACACAAAAAATTGACATAGTTGTTTTTGGACACTAGAAAAACCCAACTTGGGAAAACCGGTGCAGCAACTGAGGGTTTTAATTATTAATCAACACTGAAATAATCTGAGTACAATTTGGATGCTGAAAACTGGCAATCCTACAAAGAAAATACTGACAAAAATCTAGTGAGATATTTTTCCTCACACCCCACAAGCAATTTGGGCTTTGACTGCTATTGAATAGCTAGCTGTCCAACCAGCTTTGCGCTGGCCTGCGTCACCCTAACACAATCCTTTCCGCGCTCTGCCTAAATCAGTTGCCAAACAAGTTGTCCTGCCTGTTGCTGACTGGGAAATTGTCTCTTCGGCACTCTAGAATATCTTCCCGGCCTCTGGAACTGAAAACTGACTCTCTCCATCAAAATCAAACTACCTCTTAGAGGTTTCTGCGTAGCCTCCCTGTGGCTATCTCTGCCTCTTTGCAAAGTACTCACTGGATCTGGAAAATTTTCCTCCGGCCTCACTGTCTCCGCCCCTCTTTGTCTCTACTTCCTTCTCTGGCTCAAACTCTTTCGGCAACTGTTGCTACTCTCTGGAGATCGAACTACCCAAGGAAATCGATCTCAAGTGTGTGTTCTCCATCTACCCATTGACTTCTTCTTATAATCTTCTGTTGGGACTCCAATGACCAAGATTAAATCTTAATCGATGGCTAAGATTATTTTCCACTCAATCCATGCGAGTTTCTAGATGATTCACACCTTATCTCAATTAATACTGGTTAATTAACCAGATTTTCTAAGTTTAGACTTAAGAGATATTAAAAAATAGGCTAATAATCTAATTCTGACACTTCTAGGTTGAATTTCTAGAAACAATTTCTGGGTTATGGAGAATTCCTGTGTTTTAGCTTCTCCTTAAAGTTTCGAGACTAGAACACCTCCAATGATACAAAAGGCAACAACAACCAACTTAGAATCACCAAAGTGCTGTAGGGAAGCAATATCCCTCTCCACTGCTATTCTTAAAAGTGCTACCAATTGTTGATTTCTAGTAGTATCGAATGTGCTCTAAGCCTCAAAATTTGCAGAGAGGCTAGGACACATGTATTCTAGAATACCTAGAAATTGTTTTAAGAAATTACACCTGGAGAAGGTTTTATTAAAATAAATAATTATTTTTAAATGATGCCTAAGTCTAAACTCAAGAAATTAAAATAATTAAAAGGTATTAATTAAACTGGGGGTGAAACTTCTAAAAGAAGACGAGGATCAAGCCAAAATGATTTGAACCATTGATTAGAATCTAATCTGGGCCATTGGTTCTCAACGAGAAGATTATAAGAAGAGGCTTGATGGGAATTTGGAAGATACATCGAGTAAGAGATCAAGAGATCGATTTCTGAAGAGAGTAGTGCAACAGTTGTCGGAGAAGTGATTTCTTGTAGTGAGCGGCAGAGATAGTTTCCAATTGGAGAGTTTCCTGATCCGGGGATACATCGCAGAGAAGGCAGAGAGAGATCTAGAAGAGGTAGCACAGAGCCACGCTGGGCAGTGTAGGGCCACGCAGAGGCAACACAGAGCCTGAGAGGAGATTCAAAATTTGTAGGAGAATCGAGTTCCAGAGCTAGAAGCCGGGGTATGAGACTGGGAGGGTAGAAAGTCAAAGTTCCAGAGGCAAATCGATCAACCAAAGGAGTGATGTAGTCCCCAGAAGCTGTGATGCATAGCAACACAGTGATTGTGCAGAGGCAGCTAGGGGCTAGCCATTTAGTGGCTAGATTAGTACTGGATCGCCGGTGATAGTGTGATTTATATCTCACTCATCTCTCTGTCAGTCAGATTCTCTGTATTGGATATCCAGCAAGGCATCCAAAGATTGTATTCAAAAATTACTGCTTAATAATACAAACCTTCAGCTGCTGCACCAGTTTTCCCACATTAGGTTTTTCCGGGGACATTGGTCCAAAAATAACGGTGTCACTTGTGCGTGTTATTTCTTTCTTGCTCAGATTCTTGTTTTCGCATATTATTTGAAGTTGTGAAGGCTGCAGTTGTATTTACTTCGATATTTACAGTAGAACACAATAAATAACTTGCATGTATTAACAAGTAGGAGAAGTAATATCAGTTTGCTGCAGTAGTGATTCGGGGATTCTTGAATTTTCACACTAATGCTTGCGGCTCTGCCCAATTATTAGTCCCTCTTCCCAGTCCTGCCATAAAAGATATACTGTGACTTTTTGAAAGTAATGGAGCCCCTCCTGCCCCATTTGGGCCTCTGGATTCCCATTGCAAGCTGCATCAAAGAGTCCGAAGCTTTTGTTTTTGTCAATAACGTGCATTCCTATCTATCTTGGAGATTTGACTTGTGGGTTTCTTTAATGTAGTCATAAATAAACTGGCTTCCATACAATAGTTCAAGTGGAGTCATTCTTCTTGGAAATGTATGGCATCCATTGAAGTCCACAGTGCCCATTAGACCAGAGCCAGAACAGATTTATGACTGCTGGCTCTGAGTCTTCAAAGTTTCAAACCAAGTTTTAACCCTTCCACCTGTGTATCCCCTTGGCACTTGGATTTTCTTCCAATCAATGTGTGGACAGCATCCCACATCTTTGTAGCAAAGTGACAGTGAGTAATAGCTGGTAAATTGTCTCCCCACAACTTTGACCTAGTTCGTAGAAGCCTGGCCCCTGCCATGTTTGTCTTTGGACTCTAGAGTTCCGAGTACATCTCAAGTTAGTGCCTTGGTGGTAATCTCCAGCCATAGAAAAATTCTAGCCTTCATTGGAGCTTTCATCTTCCATACAGGTTTCCACCACCAAGGTGCTTCATCTAGCCCTTCAAGAACAATGCTTTATAACCAAGATGAGCTGTGTAGCCACCATATATGGGATTTTACACCATACTAGTGTATGCTCCTCAGATTTAAGTATGATAGTGTTATGCGGCAACCTATGGAAAAGGTTATTCCGGGAATTTTCTTCTACTCCTAACTCCAAACTCACTGCGTTCCTCCAGCCTACTGCTACATAGTACCATTTTCTTTATGTGATATATCGGCAACATATGAATGCCTTATTGTCTCAGATAGGTGATTAAATTTTCTGAAAGTTGAAATTCTCCCTCAGCCTATCCACGGATTCAAGCCTGTTCTGACTTTCACTCCATTTTCAATCCTCCAAGACAGCTATCTACCCAATAGAGGGAAGGACAAAATAAGTGCTTTCCACTTTGTTGATGCATTTGTGATAGTCTTGACATGCAATCTAATCCAGTCTTCAAGAGTTAAAGCTTCATTGTATTTCTCGATCATTACTCAATGCCGCATTATATTCCCTTTTATTATCTTGATGTTTTTGTATTTCTTAGTTCTCTAAATGTCTTCAGAAGCATTTTTTTAAGTCACAGCATAAATTCCAGATCAGATCTTTAACAATTAATGAAATGTAATTGCTTTCATGCCTTAACTGATTCGAGCAATTGTGATCTCCCAGAACTTTCACAATGTATACTGCGTTTTTCTCTTCGTTTTTGTTTTTGTTTTTATTATTATTTCTTTTAATTAAAATAAATTAATAATTAACAGAATGAACAGAATTAGTGAGTTGAACGAATATGAGGCAATGTATTCGGAACAAAATATATGTGAATGAGAGTGGGAGAGAATTGAAAACTAAGAGTGGATTGAGAATGGATGGGTGGAAGTGAATGGCCTCTTGGCCAGTGAAAGGAACTGCTCTAATAACACTTGTAACAGACCTGATAGTTTTTAATAGTTATGTAGAACCTTCACAAATAGAAAGACACAAGGTCTGAAATATCTTTAAGGATACAAATATATACGTTAGATATGAATGAATGATGATTACAATTACTTTACAATCACAAATGAACAGTAACGTTTCTTTATATAGTGTCGAAGATATGGGTTATGTGACCTTTATGTTTTAAATTAGCAATAATATTAGGTTTAATTTATATTATATTTAGGTATATGACAGAATCCCCTTGAGGGAAAAAATGTTGCATCCCTTTTGGCGATTGTTTCTGTATTATAAACTTTTCTCAGATGAATTAAATTTCTTCAGGATGAGATTTGCAAATCAATTGCTGAGAATGGTGGTCTTGATGTGGTTCTTCAATGCATTGATGACAGCGGGAATCAGAGAAACAAAGCCTTAGCTAAGACTTCGTGCTCCTTACTGACACAGGTTTGCTTTTGGTTTTCACAAGGTCACTTCTGCATCTTTCCCAGTTTTGTAATACTTAAAAATCCTTCTCATCTCTAATGGAGCAATGGAATATTGTGTAATGAATGTATTTTAGTTCCTTGTGATCTTATTGATCGAATGTTACTGGTTATGACATGTTTGACAGTTAGCAGGCAGTGATGCCAATAAAGATGCTATTCTTCTCAAAGGAGGAATTGCAAAGATAATACGACTTTCTTCAGTCTATAGGGAAGAACCTTCTGTCCTGCAAGAGGTATATCTGTATCTCATTACATTGTTTCTGTGCCAGCAAATACTTGGTTATGCTTCATGGATTTTTCACTCAATATACCCTGTGTTTGACTTTGGGCATTAATTCAAGTGAATTATAGATTAATGAGGAAATGTTGCTTAAGTATTTAGGCCTGCAATGGTGTGGATTTCAGATTTTACAGTTTGAATTATGATACCTTACAATCATTAAATATGTGCAGATTATGGCAACCATTCGTGCTTTAACCTTGCGGTCCCCAGCAAATGCAGCCAAGGCAGTTGAAGCAGGGGCTGTTGATCTTGCGGCTGAAGCTATGGAGGGACACTGTTCAGCACATCTAATGCAGAAGCAAGCTTGTCTGATGATACGTAATCTGGCTGTTCGAAATCCTGAAAATAGGTAATTCTCAACACTTATTATTTCTTTTCTCTCTTGCTGAAGAAAATTATTGTAAAGAGGCATATTTTTTAAAGTAGATAATCTGAGATTAGATACAAGTAACTTCCAATCTTCACGTCTGATGCAGACCAATCATACTGGAGAAAGGTCTGGAAAATCTTATAAGAAATGCCAAGGCAAATCATGAAAGCTGCAAAGATGCTGCTACTTCTGCTTTAAGAGATCTGGGATTGGATGACTACAATATTTGATACATAAGCTGTAAAAGTAGAAAGTGAAATACAGGAAACTCAAGTAACTACCCCCGAAACTGTTGAGAATTTTCAACTAATTACAACTTACAATGTTGTTGATGGTTCTAGCAGCATGTAGCTATTGTGTTTTCTCTTAGGAATCCATTTCTTGTATTCATATTTTATAATTATGTTACAATATTTTCACACAATGTATAGGTAGCTGATTAGATGGTGTTCACATGTCCAGCAAAATATTTGTTCCCATGAAACAATTGATGTTAAGGTGATGTCCTAAACTGTGACTTTGTATTAGAAGACCACTCAGGTCATCGTCAATAAGCAATTGTATGTTGCAATAATTATTGCAGAACAAGGACTGCAACAATGTGAACCATAAAATTGATTATCAATTTTGTGTTGGTAACACATTTCAGATCTTTATTAAATATATTAAAAGGATGATTATATGTCAGGTCTAATAATTTTATTTTTACAAGCTGCCATCTATCGATTTATATATATGTGCTTGAGGAAGCGCTCTTGGTTATTGCATTCTGAATATTGCAGAAAAGGAAGGGAGGGAGGGGGGGTGTCATGAGAAGGCCCTTTGCCATCGCTATTCGGCAAGGGATCCTATGGGGATGTCCCCTAGACATCCCATGTGGTAGAAAACTGTCTTGGGGATCTGCCATTTTGATCAGTGATACCACAACATCCCTACTCGCAGATGTCCCTTGCAACATCTAACCTAAAAAATGTTATTAAATTTTTATGAATGTTCTTTTCTCATTTTTCTTAGCCCTAGTGGTCCCTACCTATCTTCTAAAAGTTCCAACGCCTTCAAATCCCAGAAGTTATATTTTTCATGCGAGGAACAAGGGCAGCAGAAAGCGAGTAGTTCATAGGGGCAATCCTTAACCTGATTGTAGATTCAGGCTATCAAAGGGCCCAACCATGAAGTCAATGGTTGAATTTGTGATTGTAGATTCAGGTTATCGGAGGGCCCAACCCTAAAGTCAATGGTCGAATTTGTGGTTGGGCCTCCTATGACCTGAATTTACAATTGGGTTAAGCAAAGGTGTTCATAAGGAGCATTGGTGAATTTTGAGCTTGAAGGAATATATATTTCATCTTTGGAGTCGAGAGGATTGTGTGGTGAAATAGTCGGGGGTAGGTACAAGTTTGGTTTTTACATTTCCCTTGGGATTTTGTGATTATCTCTTTGGTTTCAAATTTTAGGTTTAAATTTCAGATTTTCACTTTTGAAACTCTCCAACAATGTTGAAACATTTTGTAGTAATAAATGGCATAATTAGAGATTTACTGCTTTTATATCATGTTAGCATTTAATGTTAGGTAGGCTATAGTATGATGCACCTGTTATTAGGTTAATATTTAAAGTCAAGCAGTCAATTGAGACATAATTATTGTCTCTAATTGTGTCCCGTACATAGCGGATTAAATAACTTAGCCATAGAGATGCTTCACCTTCTGTTGTAATGTAATTAGATCTTCTAATACAAATTTCTGTATTTTCTGATTTATTTATTTCCAGGCAAGTCTTTTCAAGCCAACTTTTCAGCATCCATCTCACCCATATTAGCTTTTGTATTAGAGCTATGAAATTACTTTAATGATATGCCATGATCTGTAAATTACTGTGGATATTTCATTGGAACAGGTGACTACAATATATCTTAGAATATTTTGTAATCTTAGACCATGCAAACTATTTTTTTCTTAGATTCTGGATTAATTAATTACCAACCTTGCTTGAATTTTATGAAATAACTGATATATGAAAATAAAGGAATAGGTATATGTACATACCATCGACACAAGTAATCAAAAGATTTATATGGGGAAAACCAATATAGGAGAAAACCCAACTAAAAGGTGAGGCTTATGCTCTTCTCTCTTTGCTTCAGTGATAAAATGTACATACCATGGAATGGGAACTCACTATGGAGTTACATTTTGGCATTGTGGCTTAAATGATTGCTATAGAATTCCTCCTTTGTTATGTTCTCAAAATACCACTTTGAGATGTTTCCCTCAGTTATAGAACAATGTCAGTTTGTGGGAAGCACAACTTTTGCATATGAGCTTCGATTGAGGTGATATTCACACTTGGAAAGGTATCACAATGTAAAAAAACATCAAGGGTGTGGGTACAAACTCCATACATTGTAACCCTAAAAAATACCGTTGGATGCCTCGAAATAGTTGGGGAAGGCTTCGAACCCCAGTTTTACTAACAATGATCTACCACTGAAATGGGCCTTGCAAGTCAATTCTTCTAATTTTCCAACTGGAAAGTGCCAAGACATATGGCATATTGTATGGTGATCCAATCCGGTTCATGCCTCCCCATTTAGGGAGGCTTCTAGTTCCTGCTACTCATTTCAACAGGGGTACATATGTACCTTTTAATTTTTGGCAGTGCCATTGTAGGCCTAAAAAGTGCAAGTGAAAAGCCCTATGAGCCATGTGGAGGCCCTATATTATGGTATCCTAGGTATATTATGGTATCCTAGGCCTGTTATGGTTGACCATGGTTGGTCCCTATGGGCTAGGTCCCTACTCCTTTTGTCTTGTATAGGATTGGGGGGCTTTGGATGGATTTCAGTGTGACTCATTGTTTATGAGCCATTGATTTTGTAGGGGTGATGAAATATTAAAGGGCTAGTCTAGCACGTGTCCCATGTGCACCTATGTAATTCCCACATGGTTGTGTCATTGAGTGTGTATACATTATTTGGCCAAGGTATATTCATTAGACAGTGCTCAAAATGATAGTATCATTTATTTAGCATGTTCATGCTTCTCAAAGCTGTAAACACTTCCCAATGCGCGTGGTCCCAAAAGGAAAAAGTCAACTTGGTTTCAAAATGCTCAACAAAAATGTGTATGTCATGCCATGTTGGATTTTTTTCCAAAATATAAGGCATAATCAAGAAAATGGTAGTATGGGACAAGATCATCCAAAGTTTTGAAGGTGACACTAAGGTAAAGAATGCCAAACTTCAAACATTTAGAATTCAATATGAAACTCTCAGAATGCATAGTGATGAAAGTATTGCAACTCTCTTATTTGGGGTAGATGAAATCGTTAATTCAATGATAAATCTTGGTGATGAAGTAAAATATTCGATGCTTGTTGAGAAAATGCTAAGATCTCTAACCCCAAAATTCGATTCGAACATCTCTACCATTGGATAAATGCAGGATTTGAAGAATCTTATTATTGAACAGCTTCATGGGATCTTAATAGCTTATGAAATGAGAAAAGGGGGTCCATCAGATATCAGAGAAGCAACATTCAAAGCTACTTATAAAGGAAAAGAAAAATAGCTTAAGGAATCAAGCTATGTATCAAATGAATAAGAGGTGAACTTTGTAAAGAAACTCCAAGTAGGAACTAGTAGATTTAGAGATAAACTTCATTTCAAATGCTTTGCTTGTGGAAGAGTTGGCCACTATGTTGCTAAAAGTCCTTATAAAGAAAACCATGAGAACGGGAAGAATTATGCAAAAATAAATATTGGAGGAAGGTTTGAAAATAAGAAAAGTTTCTACGCACATGAAGATAGTGATGGTCATTCAAATGATGAAGATGTTGAATCTGATCAAGAATATCAATTACTTATGGCATTTGAAGATAAATGTGTTGATGAGTTTGATGATGTTTTTATGGATGCCCTAAAAGAAAAATATAATCTCATTGAAGAAATAACTTAGCTTAAAATTCGTCTAGAAGAAGCTAAATTAGTTGAAGAAGTCCTGAAGAAACAAATTCTAGAAAAGGAGAGGCACAATGCAAAGTTAGAACTAGAAATAGTGAATCTAAGAAAAGAACTTGAGAAAAAAAAAGGTATAAATCTTAGAGTTGCTAAAGTATCTGAGACCTTAGAAGAAATCATCAAAGTACAACACTCTCCTCTAATAAAAACAGGTCTTGGATACCGTGGAGAATCATCGCAGACTATAAAATCTTTTGAAGCAGGTATGTGAAGCTATCTCAATGTAGTAAAGGGAAGCAATCATCAAAATTCCAGCTCTCAACACAAGAATGAGGAATCAAAGGCCTCTCAAGTAAAACATCCTTACCACAGTCAAAGGAGAAGCTACTAAAAAAATACTATACTCCCATGAACTTCTACTTCAATGGTCAATGTTTCACTTGTCATAATTTTGGTCAGAAGGTTGCTCAATGTGTCGCTTATAAAACTATCATGACTAGAGAAGCAAGAAAACATAAGAATGAGATTGGGTCAAAGAAATACTCTTACAATTCTTTCTCACCTCTCTGAGATGAAACAAAATGTTCTTTTTGCAATAAATTTGGGCATAAAGACACTGAATGTAGAAGTAGAATGAGACCATTGCCTTAGTATGAACAAAATGCAATAACATTAAAGGTATGGAAAAATAAAACCATAGAATCTGAAAATTGTGGCTTAACTTTGTATGCAGAAGATCAAGAAAATTTGTGGTATATTGACAGTGGATGTTCAAAGCATATTAAAAGTGATAAAGACAAGTTTATGTCCTTTATGAAATAAAGAAAGAAAATAATGTAACCTTTGGAAATAACTCACCTGCTGTTATCAAAGGGAAATGAATTGTTTTGCTAAAGAAGAAGGTTAAGGGTGGAAATGTTTTGTTTGTTGATGGATTAAGACATAACTTGTTGAGTGTCAGTCAAATGTGTAACCAAGGGCATGAGGTTGTCTTCAGATCAAAAAACTGTGTGGTATAAAATCTTGATACAGGTAAGATCATAGTAAAGGGAACAAGGACTCCAGGGAATGTCTATGTCTTAGAAGGAGGCCAAGAGCATTTTTTCTTAAGCAAATCAGAGGAAAACTGGTTCTGACATAAAATATTTGGACATCTAAGATTCACTCAATTACACAAGTCAAGCAGAATGGGTGCAGTTCGTGACTTTCCTAACATCTCCCTACCAGAAATAACATATGCATGTCAATTCGGCAAGCAAACTAGAGTTCAATTTAATGGTAAAGAAGGTACTTCAGGTAAGCCTTTTGAACTTATTCATACTGATTTCTGTGGTCCTATGAGAACATAATATCCTCAGGGTGAACAATATTTCATATTATTCATTGATGATTTACAAGAATGTGTTGGATTGACTTATTGAAACATAAAGATGAAGCACTTTATAAATTTAAAGTTTTCAAGGCTGTAGTAAAAAATGAGTTAGATTTGAAAATCAAATGTCTTAGATTTGATAGAGGAGGAGAGTTTATATCAAATGAGTTTTTCGACTTTTGTGAACAACATGGCATCATAAGACAATTTTCTATAGCTAAAACTCCTCAACAAAATGGAGCGACAAAAAGAATGAACAAAACAATCCAAAAAATGGCACGTGCCATACTTGATGGGTCTGAAAAGTCTCATACCTTCTGGGGGGAAGCAACACATACAACTATGAATATCCTTAACAAAGCTTATATTCGAGTAATCAATGATAAAAATCCTTATGAACTATGGTTTGGTAAGCCTCCAACGGTCAAGCATTTTAGAATTTTTGGAAGCAAATGTTACATCAAGAAAAATGATGATAAGCTTGGAAAGTTTGAATCTAGAGCTGATGAAGGGATCCTCCTTGGATACTCTTCTAGAAACAAGGGATATAAATGCTACAATAGAAGGCTGCAAAAGATTCTCAAATGCATTGATGTTGTGATTGATGAAGCATCCACAAGTTCCAAAAAGGAGGCTCCAACATATAGTGAACGTGTTCATACTACAAGTTAGAAGGATGCAAAAGAAGGTAATAGAGAAGCATCAGAAGAAAGAAATGAAGAGACAGATACATCAAAAAAGACACCTTCAAGGTATGTTTAGAAAAATAATTTGCAATCTCAAATTCTAGGTGAAAAGGAAGCAGGAGTACAAACTAGAAGAAATCTTGTTGGAACTTCTAGTTACTTGGCCTTACTATCCACAATTGAACCTCAAAATATGAATCAAGCAAGCAAAGATGAATGTTGGGTTAAGGAAATGCATGAAGAACTTGATCAAATAGAAAAGAGCCATACATAGGAATTAGTACCAAGACCTCATGATAAAAATGTTATTGGGACAAAATGGGTTTTCAAAAACAAATTGAATGAAAATGGAGAAGTAATTAGAAACAAAGAAAGACTCATATGCAAAGGCTATGCTCAACCTGAAGGAATAGACTTTGAAGAAACATTTGCACTCGTAGCCATACTTGAAGCCATAAGAATGTTCCTTGCATTTTCAAGCTTTCATAATTTTAAATTATATCAAGTGGATGTTAAATCTACATTTCTAAATGGGGACCTAGAAGAAGAAGTTTATATTGATCAACCCAAAGGGTTCATTCTAGAAAATGATAAAAATCTTGTTTGCAAACTTAAGAAGGTACTGTATCGATTAAAACAAGTTCTGCGTGCATGGTATTATTGTCTTGACAAGTATCTTCAACAACAAGGCTTCACAAAGGGGTCTGCATATAACAATCTATATATCAAGATGGATAAAGATAAAATTTTGATAGTTGTTGTTTATGTAGATGACATCATATTTGGAAACAATGAAGAATCTATGAGTCAAGGATTTTCTTCAGTTATGCAATTAGAATTTGAAATGTATTTACTTGGTGAACTAACTTACTTTCTTGGTCTTCAAGTTCAACCAACATAGAATGGTATCTTTTTATCACAAACCAAGTACCTAAATCATATTTTGAAGAAATATGGAATGGAAAACTACAAGATTGTATGCACACCAATGATAACATGATGAAATCGTAGTTCACATGATGATTCTCCTTCAATGAATCAACCATAATACATATCTATGATTGAAAGCTTTCTCTACCTTACAGATACGAGACTAGATATTATGCATGTGGTTGGGATTATTGGATGATTTCAAGCAAATCCTAAAGAAACTCATCTCCATGTAGTTAAGAGAATATTCAAGTATTTACAAGGAACTAAACATTTTGGTCTATGGTATCCCAAAGATGCAGATTTAGCCCTTCATGTTTACACAGACACAAATTGGGTAGACAATATTGATGATCAAAAGAGTACTAGTGGAGGAGCATTTTATTTGGGACCTTGCTTGGTATCATGGTTCAACAAAAACAAAGCTTCATCACTTTATCTACTGCTGAGGTAGAATATGTTGCTGTTGCATGTTATTGTAAATGATGCAAACATTGTAAACATTCAAATCACTTATCTGAACCTATACCTATTATTTGTGACAATACTAGTGCCATAAGTATTTCTAAAAATCCTGGCACACACTAAAAAACCAGGCATATTCAATTCAAATATCACTTTCTGCGAGAATAGGTGCTTGAACAAAAGGTCAAACTGGAATATGTTCCTTCAAAGGAACAAGTTGCAAATATATTTACAAAGCCTCTTCCATGCGATTCTTTTGAATATCTCAAACATAAACTAGGATTGATCTTTGCTTCATCACTTTGTTAATTATTCTAACAGATATTTCTTGTTCAGGGGGAGTTGAGACTGTAAACTAATACAATTTACTTTATGTACGTAGATTACATGAAGGACAATCGCGTATATACGAGAGTTTTTATCTATACAGTCACATATGTTTCTCTGAAATGAAGAAACAATGGGACAAACTTAGGGAAAGTCTCTGATTTGCTTGTTGGTAAAATTATATGTATTCTAATTCCACCATTTAGTTATCAAATCCGGGATTGTAAGACTTAGAGATGCAAGCACAAGAAATGTAGGATTATAGCCTATTCTAGCCTATGCTAACAACTAATTTTAGTTAAGCATACTTTGGGATAAGTAAAATCAAATAGAAAATCACCACAAGGCCTATCATTGGGAGATAAAACAACTTAGTGCTATGAGGGTTCTGGATCACAATCTTTCATACTTGGATGTTCATGTGATCTATCGTAAATAATTCTCTAGGGTTTCAGTATCCTTCAATTAATTATTGTAGTGACAATATAATCAAATGACTAAAAGTTAACACTGAGGGAATCAACACTGGGTGTAGAACAACTAACACCATAAAGGCTCAGAGTTGCAATCTTTCATGCACAAGGGTGTTCATAGAACTTTATGAGACTAGCTCATTAGTGTATATAACCTTCAATAATTCTTCCCCATACTAGATCCACACATATGCTGCAAGAAAACAAATCAAAATAATGAAAAAGAATTCGATCCAATCTAGATTAGCTTTATATAATAAAGAAATAAAGCATAATAGAAATAAAGACATAAAACATTTGAAAGGAGCTTAAAACCTATAAAGAAATATAGAAATAGAATATTGAACTCAGTAAACTACTACATCTACAATTTAACAAAACCTAAAATGTCAAAATACTAAGAAGAGGCATGAGAGTTAGAGAATTAACAACATTTTATCAAGGAAAAATCAACATTGTTACATGAAGGCAACACTCAACTTTGCTTCCGTGATGAAGCTCTTAACCAAATATCTATTCCAAGCCCTTTTACAAGAACAAATGTCCAGTCTCCTAGCTTTGTTCTGAGATTTAATATTTATACAAGAAGAGGTTTGGGTGGATCAAAATCAATCCCCCAATCTTTGTTCTACTTGACTAGAAGTTACATTTAAAATAGTAAATGGAGATTTTACAACACAAGCTTTGGTGATTTTGATCCCCAAAATACATATGAGATATTACATGATGATTTTTAGACTCTTAAAATAAGTGATATTCGTTTTCCATATAGTTAAGATGACTGATTTTACATTTTCCTCAAATCTGGGCATGATTTGGAAATCTCAAAAAAGTGTGCATTTTTTACAAATTGGTCTCAACGATCCTTATGTATCTTCCAAACCATCATGTATTTTGGAAGGATGTTTCTATGGAGATCAATTTTCCATATTATCGACGAAAACCTCTCTTGGAATTTCCCAATTCAATTCCACGGCCTCAGAAATAGTGCATGAAGTTGATTGTTTAGATACTTTTCCCAATTTGGGTTTTGCAGAAATTTTGTACAAATCGGCTTCAAAGAACTCTATGTAACTTTTAAACCGCATGGAATTTTTGGAAATGGTTTGAGATATAAGTAAATTTCTATTTTGCGCAAAAACAAATTTTTCATATTCTTGAGATTCACCACCATATGCAAGGAAATCGAGGTAGGACATGGAAGTTTCAAAACTGTTACATATTTTTGGTTGTAGCTTAAATCATGTGCTAGGATCCAACACATGTGATATGGGTATATTCCAAGGCTTGTACCAGCATATTAGGCCCATGTGACATCTAATTTACCATGCTAGGGAAAATGAAAACATATTTTATAATTTTGACTTTTTTCTCCATTTGTGTAGGTGCAGAATTAAGTACCAAACTGGTGAACTGGTACCGAACTGATACAAAGATGGAAATTTCCATAGTTGAACATACTCTTTGGCCACATAATCAAATTAGCAACCCGTCGTTGATAAAACCATATTAAAGACACATTTAATCATTAAAATGATAAGAAATCCATCGTCATTAACCACAAGGTAGAAGAGGTTCATTTAGTGGAAGTTGATGGTATAATAGCTAAAAAAAGTGTCATAAATGAGGGAATACGTTTAATGTTCCCTCACTAGGAAATTCAGTGATACACAAGGCAAAAAGACAAACCAACATCCAAAAATGAGATACAATCAATAAACACCCATGAAAGCACTGGAAATAGAGAACCTCTGAGCCATTTTATTAAATATTTCATGGGCAAATACAATAGTGATGGAATGGTGCACCTGGGCTTGTCTCTAAGGACAAGCGTGACAAAACCCAAGTGAGCAAATGATGATCCTAGAGCTGCCCAAATGTTTCTCCAGAGGTGATCTATGTTGCCCAAAAAACTCTGCTGCTTACTGGAAAGGATGTGCTAGAAAACTTGCTTCCTATGCTCAGAAAATTCTACAACTTCAACTCTCGACTCCTCAACAAAAACCCACCAAAACTCAGGAAGGGTTTGGCTTAGTTCAGACCCCTGAAAATCGACCTCCAAGGACCACATCCTCCTCCTCACACTGGCAGTCTCGACTTGTCTGGAATTGGCTTGGAAAGTGCTCCAAATTTGCCCAAACACTGAGATTCTATCCCCTATGGATTTCCTCCCTTCTCTCAACTAACCCTAGCTCCGTAGCTCTCTCCACCAACTCCCACGTGAGCCCCAGAATTGGCCCTCTATGTAGTCCACAAAAGCAGTAAGTCAAGCTGCCCAAATGCAACAACCACCTACTCCCAAACTCCTCCCAAAGGCCAATCCTTTGTTGTACTCCAACTATCCAAAAATTCCCAACAAGTGCAGCTCAAATGAACTCCCAATCACCTCTGCATGTTTCCCTTTCTACACGTTCCAGAAATACGCTCTGCTGGTTCGAGGGCTGGGTGGTATGGCCACAAATCTCGTCTGGTTCTCCTCAAGGTAGTGTGAAATTCCTTCTTAGGGCGGCACTCAAAGTCCCCTGAAGGAAAGGTTGAGTCTCCCACCTGAGAATCTCAATGCTAAACAACTAGGTAACTCGGCTAAGCATCTCGAGAAACACAAGTAAATTCGATGTGAAAATGAATACCTTAATTGGGGAGCTCTTCGTGGGCCTTCCTTTCCCCATGTGGGACCCTCTCCAAGCCATTTGATTCCCCTCCAAGGATATTCGAATTACCCAAGTGGCCAAGTGCATTTTCCCACGTGGTAGCCTCCACCTTCCGATAGCAATCTAATTCATCCTTCCTTTCTCCCAAAGTTCCTAAGTAAAAAATGCTTGGGATCCTTTACTTATCAAAATTTATGCAAAATTGTGGAGAGACCAAAAATTGTTACAAATTTATTTGGGAAGGGACAAGAAAATATGGATCATGAATAGGGAATTTATATATTGAATGATATGACATATTCAGACCCCAACAATGCTTCAGTCAATTAGTATTTCTGGTTATGACAATGATTGGTTACAGTCTATTAATGATGCTCATATTTTACTTAGAAATGATATTGATTTATGAGTGGATGCAATATGATATTACTGCTTTGGTTCTTCTTAATGGCTTTGTTGCTTAATGAGATGGATATGATCAGACATGAAAAGATAATAGTTGGCAGAAGTTCAGGGGAGCATCTGTTACACTTTTGATAGCACATTGTTGGCATTATTGAGCACTACTAGCTAAATGATGATATTCTTCATTGTTGACATTGATGAAGAGATATGCTAAATATATTGTTGATGATGTCGCTGCTCTTGTTCCTTTATGGTGTATGATGGTTGCTGATGATAATCATGGTCTTGCTACCTCACTATTGATGTCTCCGGTTTTGGTTATAAATGTCATATCTATCTCTTGATGTAAAGGTCATGTAAAGACCCATGTTGTTAATCATTGTAAAATTTAGCCATGAATGGACTATTGGGGTCCAGTTTATCATGTAATATTTTGGACTTTTGATGTAATGATGTGTCAAACATGTAACTCCCATTGTGTTGGGTGTTTGTTGTAGTCATGGAGTCATTGGTCATAGGACAAGTCATAATCAGTTGAGTCAGAGAGTCATGTACTTCATTGAAAATCTTCCAGAAGATTCAACATATGCTCAGGGGAAGCATGGTCGGTATACAATAGATTAGAGCTACAAGTGCTCATCTCTACACAAGGAGAAAGAAGCTTTCATTCCATATTGGTCAACCCTTTGCCCTTAATGTTAAAGGGGGAGATTAGCTTGGTGTTTTGAGAGAGAAGTTTGGTGCCTAGCGTGGTGTGTTTACATATGTGTTTGTAGGTATTTAGAGGCGGTGGTAACCAAACACCAAAGTGGTTGCCATCAAGTCCTAATGGGGAGATTGTTGGCATTATGAATAATGTGTTGTCCTTGATGGAAACCTACATGATAAAGATGTCAACATGATGGTAGTAGGATGATTATACAAGCTAGTACATATGTGACAGAGAGAATGGAGAAAGGAATATCAGTTCAGAGACAAAGGAATGATTAAGGTGAAGTTTGGGAAAATATACACGGGTCCTGTGATGAAAGGCCACGTACATATGCATGTATGGTAAAGAGAAGTCACACACAATTTCCACACCATGGTATTATGAATACGAAGGGTTTTTACAATGATATTGGCCCATAGTAATGAATGCGACAAGAAATATTTGATCTCGTCAAAGAATACTATTGAACTAAAGGATTGGCCTAAGGTATTGCCTAAGGCTTATGCTATATAAGGAGATGGAGATCAAGTGTTAGTGTGTGAAAGTTTTGTATTATCTATGAATGATTTGATCTGAAATAGGTGTGCACCAAGGAGTAAGGAAAAGACACATATTTGAAAAATTTGAAGTATAGTATCATATGTGCTTGTTTGGTTTTCTCGTTGAAAATATCTAAATGTTATAGATATGTGGTGTTAATGATACTCTGACATGAATATGACACAATAAGGGTTGTGAAGTATATTATGTTGTTGCAACAAAGGCAAGATTTAGTAATTATAGATTTGTATGTTGGTTTTCCTCTAAGATGACGTGTACATACGTGAATCTGCTTATAGGATATCACATATATATTCTACGAAAGTTTAGAATCTATATCTAGGTGTCAAATATGAGAAGTACATACATACGTGAATGTTCTTTGTAATAGTCGTGTATACATGCTAGGGGTTGCAGTATAAGTTGATGATGATGGTTGGTTTGTTTTCTTATGTTTGTTGTTGTTTTTCGATGAAGTCTCTCTTATGATAATCTGCATTTTATAGTATTGACTGGGTTGGATTGATTATGAAATAGAAGTTGACTAAGTGATGATGTTATTGTGTGGTGATCTGTATTTGGTTCAGTGATTTGTGTTGGCTTCAATATTTGATTGAGTGATCAATTCAATGGTACAATGATTCATATTTAGTTATCAGTGTTTTGAGATCTGTATGGAGGTACTCTTAAGGAGGAATGTGTACATACGCGGGTATGATTCAAAACAATCACGTATACCTTCTGACATAAGCTTAATCAGGGTTTGTAGTGACAACACATGGTTTATGTGAAAAACAAAATATGGTCTAGTATTATGGCGAATTGTCATGCACTAATATGATCTGTTATGAATTGGTATGACTTAGTTGTCTTTGGTTGATTCAGATTCAATGATTGATTTGATGATTCAATTGGGTAGTTGATTTCATAATTGTTGGGAGTGGATCCAGTTTGAAACATTCTAAAAAGTGAACCACAAAGAGTCGATGATAGCAACATTTAGAAGGGGATTGTAGCTCCCTTCCAGTAGGAGCTGGAAAATGTGAGAAGGTTGTAGCCTTTTGCAGGTAGGAGCTAGTGTGCTAGTTGGAGTATGTGCCAGTACAAGATTGTAAGAAGTTTACTTTTATTAAAAAAAGAAGAAAAAGAAGACAACAACAATTTTTTTCTCCCACATTGGGTTTCCACCTAAAATCTTGGTGTTCATATGGTTTTTTGTGTGTGTTGATGTTCTATATGCTTCTTAATTGCTCATAATTACTTATTAATTGACGAATAATGAAGTAATGATGCACTAATTAATGCTAAAAAAATGATGAAATTAATGATTAGATAAGTTATCTAGATATACACGAGTTTCTTCAATAACAATCGCGTACATACACTAGTTTCCTTTATAACAATAGTGTAAACAAATCAGAACAAGAAATTGAAAATTTGAAGTGTGTAAAACACTTATTCAGCCCCCCCTCTCATTATTTTTCCTAACATTAGTATTTTTTTTAGAATTGTTACTTTTATGCCAGTTAAGATCAATTAATAAATTAGAACACAAAAATGTACAGCAAAAGAATAATTTTATTAACAAGAATGGCAAGGACTCCAATCCTCTTTTTACAAAAATTCAAGTACAATAACACTTGAGGGCTCCAACCCTAGATGACGAATCCAATATTCATTCGAACCAGGATCCAACCTATACTATACCACCAATCTCCAACTTGGTCTACTTGATGACTGTAATCCTATAGGGCTCCAACCATCTTATTTGGCTTAGGCTCCAACCTTGTCTTCTTGAGGACTCCAATCCTTTAGGGCTCCAACCCTCTACTTATGATTAAGTTCTTCAAGTTAATTTTAGTACTTCCTCCAAACTTCAAAAAACCTCTTCAACAAGTCTTGAATGATCTTCAACAATGCTACTAAATGATTCAAGGACTAGTCCATCAAGATCATCTTCAATAAGGCTAGTATGTGTCTCTACAACTCTTCATTTATGCACAAGCGATATTCTTCAAAGACTACTTCATTAGAGCTTAAAAAATGTTGCTTTAAGGAAAGATGCTCTAATCAATGCTTCAAAAGATTGCCTCTAGATTTCCTCCAAGACTACTTCAAGGTCTGCTATACAATGGTCTTCAATATTTTCTCCAACTTTGCCCTAAAGGGCTCCAAGGATCTTCAAGTCTACTTAGACATGTCTATACATTTGCTTAAAAATGACTGCTTTAAATATTCTTCAAGTCTACTTGAAAGGTATCTTCAAGTCTGCATAGAACCTCTTAGAGAAGCTATTCTAACAAAACTCTAATGGTTCTTGAACAAGTCTTCAAGATGCTTCAAAAACAAGTCTTCAATGTTGTATCCAACAAGAATATCTTCAAATTATATTCAACAATGTCTTCAAGAGTAGCTCCAAGAGATCTCCAAGATGCTTTTGGAAGCCTCAAATGGTCAGCAACAAAATTCTTCAAAGATTGATCTTCTGCTTCATTTTCGATTCCTAGAGGAGACTCCACCAAGCTCTAAAAAAATGTCACAGGATCTGAATAAGACACCAGAATAGGTCCAAAATAATTATCCACAAAAATTTGAAAAGGAATGTCACTACATGTCCCTTTTTCGGTCTACAAAATGACTTCACAAACTAGTACTGTGCTTTCAAACCAAATCAGTTTACAACATAAAATTGAATGATTGCTTAAAAAAAATGTTCTTTCCAAATGTCAAAATTTCAACAATCTAAACTCTGTAGCCAAGATATTCTTAGGTCCAAATGGTCACCTTTAGGGTTGAAGATCAAAGTACAAAGCTGAGGTAGGGCCTAATTGTAGGCCTGAAATAGGAAGAAATTTTAGATGGCACAGGGGCCGAAATTATAGGCCTGAAATAGGCCAAATTTTAGATGGCACAGGGGACAAAATTATGGTGCCACAGTTTAGTCGAATCCTTTGTGTGATATCTCAGAAAAATTCAATGTTATTTCTCCTTGTGAACTTGCTCTTTTGCACTTCCCTTTTTTTTCTTGATCGAATTGGATGTTATGAAATGGGAGAATTCAACCTTATATTTATAGTTGTTTCAACCTAGAATGAAGGGTCATGTCAGTTGGGAGGAGACAACCTTAGAGCCGACCTGTTAAAAATGAATTAAATTTTGTTTTTATTATATTTATAAGGTGGAGTCGGCCTACAATTTTTCAGCCTTGCACATTGGGTTTCTTCTAGACAGCTAGGGCATCAAGGAACAAAATATCTCTATCATGTATATTGCAATAGCCTTTAAGGTAATAAAATAGATATTACTTCTATGGAATCATTTGATTCTGCCCAAGTTATTAGCACACAAACATTATAAGTAGCCAGTTTGACATCTAATCAACAAATATTCATATTTATCACTTCCCATGGAACCAAGTTGCCTTGACATTTTGTCCAACTCCACATCTGGGTCAAATGCATGATGTGTTGTATTATGCTAGATGCTAATATCCCCCCAAATGTTTTGGGCAGCGAATAACTCATCCTCTTTCATCTTAAAACTAACTAGAACTTTGGCGTTAAGGACATCTTTAGAATTTAAGGTTTTATCCATAAATAAACATCTAAGCTAGGGATTCATTTATAGTCTTCATTTAGGGCATACTGATTTTTCATCAGAATGCTCGATAAATGCTAGAGATTTTTTCATCCATTGGTTTGATAGGGCCTATGTTAGGGCATCATGTATCTAGGGCTTGTCATCGCCAATTTAGGTCTACGACACCTTCTAGAGCTAGGGCATCAATGGCATTATTTACATGGGACTAGCTTCAACAATGCTAAACATCATATTGACATCAATAACAACCTTATTCAACAATTATATATATATATATATATATAAATATATATATATATATATATATATATATAACCAAATTTATATTAAAGACAAAATATATGATCATTAAGAAATCCTTAATTTTATATTAATCATGAAATGCATAGGCATTAAGCACTAAATACATGCACTTACAAAAATATTTCAAATAATGACTCATTTACATAACATTTTTTGTTAAAAAATTAACTCATTCTTGAATAAAAAGTTAGAAGTAATAATATAAGTAGAAGAAATAAGAAAATGGTAAATGGTTTCCAATTAAAAATGTCAATATTATAATACAAAATATAATCATAAATGTGTTAGCTAAGATAAGAATTGTATGTTAAGTATAAGATACCATCATGGTGATTAAGGACTTGTTGATTTGAAAGCTCCAAAAGCTAACGATTCCCCCTCAATCATAAGTCTAAAAAACTACCGTTACCTTCTAAACAACAAGAACTAGTTCCAAAACTAATATCTCCAACTCTTGAAACTAGTACTCATGGTACGAAACCTTAGATTCTTTATGTTGATCCTCTTGAAAACCCACCAAAATTGGATGTTGAATAACAAGGCTAGAAATATCACTTGTAATAAATCAGTCAAATAATCTTATGTTTTTTTTTGTAAGTGGAGGTAGTACCATTCTTTTCTATTTATGCTAAACAAAGAGACCAGATACAACGTTTTGGTGGCCTCAACCTGCCCCTAAGGGAAACCAGGTCCGTTGGCCACCTGAGTTTAATATAAGCATTCCAAAAGCAAAATTTGGCGAGTCTTTCCATACTGGCTATGTGCACTATACAACTAAAACTTCCTATCAAACTACTATTTTGCCTTAAACAGTGAAAGAGAGAAGATCAAAAAACAACCAGCAAAGCCCCAAGTAAATCATGCCTTTCTAGTTCCAGTCTTCTGGTCAATATCCATGGGGATATCCGTATGATCCATCTGGCTAGGGTGCGAGCCAACCATCCTGGACAGAATCTGAGACATCTCCTCTAGTTTATTGTTTTGATTTATCATAATGACTTGGAAATTTTTCATTTCCTTCTGCAGGTCTGTCAATCCATTAGCTATATCCACCATTTCCTTTGCGACCTGTTCCAAAGCCTTTGCCAAGAGGCTTTTTAGGACCCAGTAAATATGCAAAGACTGTCTGTAGAGTGTCAACCTTCCCCTCGTGTTTCCTGGGTCACTAACCATTGCTGCCCATTCTTCTGTCTCGGAATCTGACTGTTCCTCTAAAACACTGGATTCCATATTCTGGATAATTCGGCGTATATCCTCGTCTGTTCTGTCCTGGTAAGCGCAAGCCGCCTCTTGCACTGCGGAAAGGGTGGACCATCTCCCTCTGCGTTGGTTTCCTGGATCTTCCGTTGACCTTCCACCCGGGTTCCTTGTCGTGGACGGCCTCTGCCTCCACGACCTCTTCCATGACCCGGCGTTGCCATCCTCTCACCTACGTTCTCCTGTAAATAATCAACAATCACGGGTGTCAGTTTATCAACCTTTTCCTTATCTTCTTCGCTTACCATTTTCCCTTTGGTTATTCCCCTGTTCCTACTGCTTTCCCCTTCATTTTTTTGGCTTTGGTGCTGATATCCTTTCTCCGGGTACAAGAAATGAATTAAGCCCTCTGTCATGCGTATCAGGTGGAGAGCTAAGGGCACTATCTTCGTCTCCCCACTACTTGACCGCCCCTCTATTCTTACCGTGGAGCTCTCACCTTGGTTTTCTACATTATTTCTCAGACTATGTTCTCTGCTACAATTTCCCTTTTCCTTAGGGTACCCACCCCGAGACAAATCCAGATGATCCTTACAATGAAACACAGAGGGACAACCAACTCTCTCAGGCTCTTTTCAACATCAAGATCTTCACAATACTACTGCCTATCCATTCTACCTATAGTAATGTTTAATACAGGGACAGAGAATGTAGGTTGAACATACCCGAGATCGCGGACCTTCCTGATGATGCTTCCAAGCTTCGCCTCTTTCCGCTCCTCCTTCTCTCCGTCTGCGTTACTCTTCCCTTTAACCTCCGCCACCTTCATATAATACCCCTTTGCCATCCTTCTTGCTCTGCCATTACCGCTGCCACTTTTGTTAATCATTTGCAATCCTCCTTCCCCACTCCGGTTACTTGATCCTTGCGCTGGCCAGGTACTCATTAATTTTGTTGGGAGGGTAGCCACCTCCCTGCAGTCACATCCAAACGTCCTTCCCTTGTAATGATCGCTCCTACCTTCCTCACCTGTCCTCTTCCTCATCCCGATCGGGATAGTCAAATAATCTTATGTTATCACTAATGTGAACCCAAAATAATGAGAGAAATCCCTAGTGAGAACTAAATTGATTGTAATCCCAACACATCTCAAAACAAAAAAATCTATGACTGACCAATATACCACGTGAAAGTGCAAAGGAATTAACAATCCAATGCCATATTTGAATACCATATACCCATTACATCTTCATCACCATTATTTACACCTTCCATGGATCATAACCCTGGAGCTACTAAGCCATTAAGAACATAAGTTATCTCATATCACACTGATAAACTACAAGCAACACAAAGATTAAAATATGCTAGTAGCATAAGTAGAAATGAAAATAAGTCAAATAATATATTAACATAAAAATGTAAATTATGTAGAACAATCTAAATAAATTCAACATACAATGTGTAATGATACCTAACTAGGAAGATTTATATCATAATACAAAACATAACTAAGCATATCATCCTTGGAATAAGAGTTATATCCTAGGGCACAAATTAAGGTGGTAAAAAACTTAATTAATAGAGGGAACCAAAAGTTGATAATTCCCCCCTTAATCATAAGTCTATAAAATTGATTAGATAAGAAATAAAAATTAGTGTAAAGACATCTATCTCCAAGCATTGAAATTAATACTCATGGTTTGAGACCTCATGAATCTTATTAAAGATCCACTTGGAAAAACAACCAAATTTGGATATTAAATACAACACGCAAACATATCGTTGTGCAATAAATTATTTAAATAAATTGTATGTATTCATTAATGTGAATCAAATATTGAATAGAGAAAACCCTAATGAGAAGTGAATTGGTTGTAAGTCTAGCAAATCTCAAAATATGAAAATTTCTTACAATCCAATTTACCCAATAGAATCCCATAATAATGACTTGTCCTCTGTTAGTTTTGAACATCGTCCTTATAATTTGATGGGTCTCCAGATTGGCATGTTTACAACACCTACCTATAACCTTTTTGATAGCATTCTTCCACTTTCCATCATCCCTTTATATACTCTTTATCCACTATCACCTCATTTCTAATGTAGGTATGACTACTCTCTTTTTCTGCCACTTTTATGTTTGTTCTTATGCATTGTGTTGTCAAAATGCTATATTTCATACTAATATTGGTAGACATGAGAAAAATGATGTAGCTACGACCCCCCCATGATGTTGTAATTCCAACCAATACTTCACAACAGACATTGCAACTCAACAAGATATGATCGACAAAGTGTTGCAACTCTCTTCCTTTCCACTACTGCAACTTTTCCACAACACTGGAACTCTACTTTGACCACTAGAAAGGGTTCTACAACTCGCCTGGGATCAACGATGTTGCTACAAATCACGAGTGCCCTAATTTTAGGATTGTTGCAACTCCCAATCACTGCAACTCATGTTGCCACAAACTCCATTGTTGCGACTCATGCCCTTTACAACAACTTGATGGTATAATGATCTAGTTATACAAACAACATGTTTTTCTCATGGTGGAAAGATATGAAGGCAAGTGGAGGATCAATAAAGTTGGGAATTCCAACTCAACAACACTTAGTTGAATTTAGTCAATTTTGTCCTAAAAACTGTTGGAAATATTGAGAGGGGGGAGAGGGGGGACGACGGAGGTAGGGGGCAATCAATATTTCTTTTCAATAGTTATTTTTATTAGTTAGATCACTTATAATTAAAACACAAAATGAACAATAAGAATAAATACTTTTATTAATCTCAATAAATCAAGTACAATATTTGTGTTGGGCTCTAGATGAAGACACCAATCTTCAATCTCCTAGACTCCACCCTGTGTTTTTCCAAGCACTGACTTGAACTTCCAAGGCTCCAACCTTGTCACTTTGAGGCACCAACCTCTAGGGCTCCAACCCTATCTCTGGTATAGGCACAAACTTGGTCTATTGAGGAATCCTATCATCCAGGGCTCCAACCTTATCTTCTAAGGCACCAACCTTGTCTCTTTGAGGCTCCAACCTCTAAGGCTCCAACCCTCTCCACTGGCACAGGCTCCAACCTGATATTCTTGAGGAATCCTATCCTCTAGGACTCCAACCCAGGACTTCAATTCTTCAAGATAAGGTCAATGGTTCTACAGGGCTTCCAATGTTTTCTGCAACAAGCCGTGATAATGTCTTCAAATTCTTCAACAATGCCTTCACTTAGCTTTCAATAACCCTTTATTCATCAATGACAACTTTTGTAAGTGTCACCGATACTTTTCATGATTACCTAATCAGTTTTCTCCAAAGTTACATCATGAACGCTTCATTCCTCTAACAAAGGTTTCCACTTATGTCTCCAAGTCAACTTCTAAAAAATTTCTTTGGGTAGCTCTACAAACAAGTATTCAAACTCTTCAAAGTAACTTCAGAGTATGCCTCAACTTGACTCTATTTTGTTCACAAGAGGAGGCTTCAGCAAGTTCTGTCTGTCCAAGCCTAACAAGGCTGCATAACTTGCGCAATAAATCTGCCCAATCAAGTTCAACAAATCTGCCCAAACAAGAATGTCTTTACTGCTTTGAGAACTAATTAAAAGTCTACACTAGATAAGCTTTGAAGAGTTGTGCCAAAGGTTCCTTCAATTCTTCCGCTAGATTGCTCCAAACAATGCCCAAAAGGTTGCTCTCAAACTATTCCAAAATTGTCAAGTGTCACTAGTCCACAGTCAAGATGCCACAGGTATGAGTTTATCCTCTGCTACAGGTCTGAATTACATAAGTTAAGGGTCCAAAATTTTATTCACTGCCACGAGTCATAGTTCTGTGTAAATACACTACTGCTCTAAAATTCTGTCCACAGGTAATATACATAGGTCTAAGCTTTTGATCAAGTCCGAAGTATTTTTCTGTCAGGCCAAACTTCTCTGTTACAACACCGAGGTGATTATCTCAGATCTGAGGTATTTGTTTAGTTCCATACGTCTGTGGATGATGCTACAGGTGCACGGGTCTAAGATATCATAGGTCTGAGTTGTAATTTCTCCAAAGGTCTGAGCATCTTCCTGGTCAATAAACGGAGCTACCACAAGTCAACAATCTGAGCCTTTCACTGGCCAACAATCCGAGCTACCAGTCTGGACGGAGATATAAAATTTAGAAAGCTCCACCGAATTTGTTCTTATTTAGCTCTTCTAGTTCACGGATCTTATTTTCTCCTCCTGTGGTTTTTCTCTTCATCGAGTTGACATGGATCCCAGGGTCACACTATTCCGAAAAATTCGAAATGTTGTGTCGATCCCATTCTTTGATATGTATTATCCTCGCTCTTCTTTTATATTACTCTACCCATTGATGATCTCCCCAATTATCTTTGGAGTAGTCTACCTAAGCAGTAGAATGGCCCGTTTTCCGTCACCGGCCGGAAAATCGTTCGGCTCCGGCCAGCGGCAACCCCTCCGCCACCATCCCCTAGCTCCGCCACCCTCCTTCTTCACCACCCTCACTTGGCAATCCTGACATTCCTTGCCATTCCTTGACAAAAAAACCGATCGCAGCTGGAGAACCTAACATCCCCTGACAGATTGGGGACGAGCTAGAATTGCAGCCGCAGAGTATTATCGCCGGTTCCAATTCGAATTGAGGAAATGGACGGAAATGGACACCCGCGCGCTGCTCACTCACATTCCTCTTCGACTTGGTGCTTCCCGCTTTGTGATTCCGCTCTGTAGCTCGCCACCTAGGGACTCTTCGGTGAACTTGTTAGCATCCTCTCAGTGAAGTACCCCTCGGCTTGCAGGGTTTTGCTAGGGTTTAATTTCCATCGTTGCATGAAATTTTCACGCTAATCCTTGCCATCGTTAAATGCCTCCATCATTGTAATGCAATGAGAGCTCTCAATGTTCTGGGCAGGATCTTGGCCTGTTGCAATAAACACAGGCGGAGGTAGGGTATGGTGGCGGAGGGCAGAGGGATTGCCGGTGGCCGGAGCCAAACGATTTTCCGGCCGGTGACGGAAAACAGGCCATTCTACCGCCTAGGTAGACTACTCCACAGAGAAGGAGGGCGGCAGAGCTAGGGGATGGTGGTGGAGGGCGGAGGGATTGCCGGTGGTCGAAGCCAGATGATTTTCCGGCCAGTGACGGAAAACAGGGCATTCTACTGCCTAGGTAGACTACTCCATTTGATTATTTCAGCCAATCTTTTAGTTTTAATTTATTTTATTTAAATCTTAATTTAATTCAAATATAGATATTTAATTTAAAAATTAATCCTAATCTAAATAATTGATAATTTAATTCTTTCTTATAATTAATCTCATTTATTCTTATGTGACTAAATATCTTAATTCTAATTTAATTATAATCCGATAATTGATTTATTTATATTCTTATTTAACTCTTTTATTCTTGTTTTACTTCTTCCTCAATTATTATTAATAAATTTTTTATGTTCAAAAAACTCCCTTACATCCCTTAATGGTAAGATCTTTTATCTATTTATTCATGGTCTAGCACTTTTTGTATCAGTTATATAGCTTTTTGACCCTAAAAAAGGATGAAGTGTTCACCCAAAATGTCAGGCACTCCAATGATACTACACATTATTTCAGAAGAAATTCTCAACATCAACATAATTATGATTGTGGAAACATACATACTAGAAAAATATCACCAAAATCAATTCTCAACACCTAGGAATAACCTACTAATCAAATTGGATTTCTCCACCTTTCCTTCTACATTCATCTACTTCTTAAACACCCATTTGTTTCCAATGGGTTTCCTTCTAGCCGATAACTCCACGAGATCTCAACCCCCATTTCTATCCACGGTTGCCATTTCTTCAATCATGGTCCATTTCCAGAGTTTTCCATCCTCTGAATCCATTGCATATTTAATAGTTCTAGGATTGTCATCAGTAATGGATATAGTAATTTTGAACAAATATAAGATGTACTCTACCTCTTTGGTTTCCTTGTTTTCTGAACTGATCTCCTCAAAACTAGAGTGTGTAGTTCTTCTTCTTTTGATTCTCATTCCATTGTGGAGTCTGATTCTTCACCCTTAATATCAAACTCTATATCCTCTAGTTCCTGTTGCCATGGTAGGACTTTTTGTTTCATGACATCCTTCACTTCTCTAAATACCGCATTTTGACTATACACAACCTTCTTTTTTTCTAGGTTCCAAAGCTTGTAATCTTTTAAACCATCTTTACAGCCAATAAAGATGCACCTTTAAGATTTACTATCCAACTTGGTTTTTTTCTCCTTTGGAACATGTACATATGCATCATAGCCAAATACCTTGAGATGTGAGAAAAAGGGTTTTGTTATGAATTTGTTGTCATTGATGGAAAATGTGATTAGGATGAACACAACAATAATGAAGAATGCAAGAAGAATGAAAATCAACTTAAATAATGGTAAAGGCAAAGGTGGTGATGATGCAGATACTTTGAATCCATTTTTAGCACATAATATCTCTTTAAAAATAGTTGAGATTCACTTTTATGAATAAAGCTTTGAAAGAGCTTTCCAGTGGTATATGGAAGTTCAAAAATGGCATCTTGGATTAAAAGTAAGAGCCAGTCAAAGTTGAGGACCCCAAAGTCAAAGTTATTTGCTCATGGAAGCATATGTGGATGATGATATCAACATGATGTGGTAGTATGGAATGGAGGACATGTGGCAGGAAGATTCGGTGCTTTTGGGTATCATAGTGGGTCAAATCTGAGTGGAAAGACATGCACATGACGACAATCGGGGTAGTCACAAACCATAAGAAACTTCCCTAGAATATTTCGTAAATATGCGTGGGTCTTAAAGTCGGGAAGCTAGGAGTTGGGGAGCTAGGAAGTTGAGGAGTCGGGAGCTGGGGAGCAGGGAAGTTGGGAGTCAAGGAGCCAGAAAGATGGGAGTCAGAATCTAGGAAACAAAAGAAATGGAGATGTGTACAGTGGGTGTTAAAGTCATGGAGCTAGGAGCTGGGAATATAGGATAGTCAAAGAGCAAGAAAGTTTTTTCCGAAAGAAAGAAAATCCCAAACCCCGAAAGGTTTCAAGCGAGTGTGACAGAAGAAAGCTTTGGGATGACAAAGCTATGAGATGAGATGGAAGTTTATGGCAAAGTAAAATCCAATGGATGAAGGTGCAGGGCAGACACACATGGGCATGTAATCCTATAATATTTATCCTATAAGGAAACTGAAGGCGCACTCAGATCTTTTTACCTATGACACACCACTGCTCGCCAGCCAGTAACGCCAAATCCGAGTTACCTCAGAAATCCATCCCAACATATGGATACTCGGCCAAGACCATCTCCTGACGGTTGAACCACTCAAAGAAGGCATCAGAGAATGAAATTTGTGACTGACCAACATGTCTGGCCATGAGATCGACCCATCTCTGCATCCGTGGTTCCCTCAGTGTTGGCAGTCCGAGTGAAATGTATTGTGGCTACATTAGTGGAATCCTCCCCAAGGCGAAAGCGGTCAGAATAGAACCATAACCAAAATTCTTGGATCTTCTATTCTTCACCTTGGAAAGTTGTTCTTTTATAATCAGAAGTACTGCATCACACCAGTTGAATACCTTTGGTTCAAGGCATTTCAGTGCATACTGCATATAGAACCTATTGGCCAAATGAAGCGCCGTGCTACCAGCCAATCTAGCAAAGGTGAATAAAATAGTCCTCAAGGACCGGTTAGTGACATCTTGATACTGATCTTACCATCCTTTCTCGGCTGAGATCCATCTCTACAAAACTGACGAATATAATTCCTCACGGATTCACCCCCACAGGCAGATCCTGATAGTGAGAGAGGGGCGCCACGCATCAATAACCCAGTCAAAAAGTAGATATCCTCAATTGTCAAAGGGATGGATTTTCCTCTAATCTAGAACACTTGGTTGGTGGGATCCCATGCATTGAGAAGATGTTGCAACAAATTGATTTGTTGCCTCACGCTGTATATGCGATATAATTTGAAAAAGCCACAATTTCACAATGCAGTAACCATACCCGGATCATGTAAGGCAATCATATCTTCTTCTTCATGCTCGCCTTCACGCCATGTAACGACCATCTTGATCTGATGAATCTCTGAAAAACAAACAAGAGATGAATTAGGAACCTGATTTGGGCAAAAAAAGGCAAAATTTCCATGAAAAAACAGTGAATAAACTTCTCCTCTTGCGCCCATCGCACCTTGGCTGTGTACAGGGTGGGATGCATACTAACTAGCCAATGGCCAGCTCAGTATGCATCGCACTTTTTGATGCATACCAGGTGTGATGGGGAGAGAACAAATTGTTCAAACCCCTGAGGCCTAGAGAAACAAGAAAATCTATTCAGAATCAGAAAAAGAAAGAATGCAATTGAAGAGCTCAAGATTAGCTCCTACCTAGTCTAGACGGCATCAAAAATAGTCCACCGAATCTCCCGGAATCAGCTAATGAAATTCAAAGGGGAAAACACCTCCAGAGCTCCAACAATCCCAAATTTGAATGAAATGGTAAAAATGAGAGGTAAAACTACTTTTATGTTACTGTTCATGTAATTCAAGTAAGATGTTGGTTTTCAACTCATTTTTCAAGCATGTATTTACATTTCTAATCAATTTGATGGAGCAATTGAATAGGTAGTATGACCGTCAAAAGAACATAGTGTTGATGGTGAATTAAACATCTCTAACTATTGTACTGAGCAAAGTTTTGCATCGGGAAAGCTCATTAAAAAATGAACCTACTAATAAGAGACATCCTTAAAGACGACTGAAATGAGTAGTGTTACCTCAAGGTTGAAGCTCGTTAAAAAATAAACCCGCCACTGAGCATAGTTTCCAAAGATTCAAGCTCATTAAAAAAATGAATCCACCCTCGGTAAATAACCTTTGTGATCACATTGCTATCAGCCTTTTGAGCCTTGGTCGTGTTCTTACCATCACCTCCACTCTTTTAGCCAATCATATGCCTCCACTTGATTGTTTACCCTTTTGAGGAACAGCTACAATGAGTGATTATATTAGCCACCCTCGTTACACTACCATGTTTGAGAAGTTCCAAACTTACCTGGAACCAGTTGCTACCTGGATACATCACTCGTTCCTCAAAAATGAGTCTCATTTAAGCTCTTTTTAGACTCGAAAAATATGAAAAGATTGTCGAGCTAGTGGCCTTTCTAGCTTGTTAAAGTAAAGGGAAGCACCATCCCTCCTCTATAATTTAATCTTTTTGGACCTGAGGGATCATTACACAAAAAGATCAAGCGCTTGTCTTGTTTGGCTCGATAAAACTATTGAAAAGTCATCCATTTTGTATTATTTTATACCTTTTCAGACTTAAGGGATTATACCACGAAAAAGGACTACTAGAGTTTCCTTTCCATCTCTTTTCAAACTCTCTAAACATGAAAAAGACTGAGTTGTCTTTATCGTTAAACTCGTTAAAACAATAGTGACAAACTTGTCCATCCGGGCAAGAGCGAGTTTCACTGTCGCTAGGCTCGCTAAAACATAGCGACAGGTTTGCCTAAAGGGAAAATTATAGAACAAGCATATGTTATCCTCCTCAAGCTTGACACAAATAAAGAGGTATTGGTTAGCAATGACTGGGGAAAAAGGGAAGAAAACTTGAAGAACTTCATTGGTAGCAAGTCGCTCTTGAACATGACACTCTCGCTCCATCATCATGATTGAGTCAGGTTGGGTTATTCCATTCACCATTAGTCCTCCGTACCATCCATGGGGTTAACGCTACCGATCCACCACAATGTCGCCAATATGTTCAAGAGAAGTCGCTAAGAGAATTCACCAACCTAACTAACACCTCATCCACTGCAATACCTTCACGCTCCATTTTTCATGACCACCACCCTGAACCTTGTATCATAAGATCATTTTCACCTCCACAAAATCATTTGCTTCATTTCATGTCGTAGATGTGGGATTCATTAAGGCCCTCCTACGATGGGTCACTTCTTGTCGACATCAACACATTATCCAAGAAGTTGACTTAGGAACAACCCTTTCAGTACTTTGAAGCTTGCATGCCTCAATAGCAAGTTTCTCACTTCTGGTGACAGGTTTACATCAATGGCCTTCCACTGAAATATTTTGAGTGGTGTTCGACATCAGGTCCTATATTCACACCACGTGAATTGTACTGTAGTACCTTGAGGGTCATCATCATTATCGGTGATTCCTCTCGCGCTTGTTAACAACTTACATCGTTCACTGGTAATTAGGCGATGTCTTTCCATGTTTGACTTTAGGACATCTTTTCACATGGATCGACTTGTACATCGGGTGAATATTGAATGAGTTTGAAGACCTCGGATTTAGTTTCATCCATCTGGGCTACGATAGATTCAGGAAAATAAAGACATCAAATTTACTGCATAGCTGCACAGATGATCATCCAAGCTACGGGATGATGTCTCTACCAAAATTATTAGTCTGCCACACAAACGGTTGTCTATCTTGTGTACATGAAAACGAATTTATAAAGTTGAGTATGGGAATGCTCACCTCAGCTAGATCATGAAAGTAATATGAAGATAATTTATTGTATTGTATTTTATACAGGTCGCCTTTAAGTTCAAAAAACCTGTGATACTCACGATAAAGCATTTCACCCGACATCAGAAGATTTACGACTTCATTCTTTAGGGGGCAGCTGTCATAGACATATTTGGGCATTGCAACCCCAATTACATATTTCAATAAACCAAGGGCTTTCAAACCCCTAAAAGTGTTGTTTCAAACCCTAAAGGATCAAGGTCAATTGATTACATCGTTTCCCAAAAATTCTCCTTGAAAAACTACTCAGAACTGGTGAAAACTAGACCATACAGACTGCTCCATGCTGAGGGTGCGATGCATATTGAAAAGTCCTTTTGTAGGGTCTGATGAGTGAGAGTAGACAAACGACAGAGGCAGTTTGCTAGGTGGAAACTTAGAGAATCTTCTAGAAATTGCTCATATGACACTTGCCTCTCTGAATTCGCCCAGGGATGAGTAAGAGATCATGAAATCTCCAAGTGGAACTAAGAACTATCAGTGAAATGACACTAATCAAAAACCCAAAAGCTGACTCACCCCTGCAAATATCTATATATGGATCCCTCATCCTAGAGATCCAGAGGATGGAATTTTGTATTTTGTAAGGAAGTGTTGTTGGTTTCTCTGTGAAACATTGTATTGTTGGGTGATCTAGATTTTCTTGAGGTGAAGAGGGCTTTCATGTTGGGAGGATGGCGTTGGATCAAACAAATGGGTTGTAATCCTCTCTTATACTTCTATCAATAATGTTATTTGAGTTTTCCTCCATATACTTGTGTATTTCTGAATCTTGTATTTGTGTATGCATTTGTATGGTTAATGTACTTCTAATTCTACATTGTTTATGGTATCATAGATCTCTATGCTTTGATGGTTTCTTGTTGCTTTGCCTCTACAGGTGTTCTTTGAAGTAGGACAAGTGAGAAAGGAGTGGCAAGCTTTATCAAAGGAGAGAGGAAACAAGCAAGGAACTAAGCGAAAGACCAAGGTTAGTGCTCTTTGCTTCTCTCTTATCTATCTTCCATAAAGGAAAACACAAGTTACTTTGAATTGTTTGTTTCTAAGATAGCTACCCGTCTTAGTGGGACTAACAGATCTGAATAAACACTAGTTTTCCTGGAAACAGGGTCCCTTCCCTTGCTCACAACCCCTCTAAACACAAGAGAATTTGCTCATAACAATGGGCAGACATGAAATTTGTATTAATATCTGAAAATTTTAAGTTTTAGCCCACGCTTGAAGCCATAAAAATGTATAAATCCAAACACAACCCTCACTAACCGCTGCCTCCATATCCTTATTGTATTTATACAAATGACCAAGCCCAAAAGTGGCTGGTAGTAACAAGAACATGCTAAATAAGGCCACAACCAAACAAAAAGAAAAACATCAACTGATCTAAGTTGGAACATGTTCAATCTATGACTGGAAGCATAGACTAGACAATGTAATGTTTCAGAAGCGTGTCCATGTAGAGCAGTTACAGCCAAGTGGATTGGAGCTTTAGACATGGTCAAAAGGGAAAATCAAAAATGTTGATAGGATAGAAACCATGTGGATTGAAATCCATTTTCGACCCATGTCATGGTTTATCCGGAACATGCATGAATCATGCCGAATCTCAGATTTCATTGCAGGAATCTTGAGCGGTTACATGTAGTCGTAGTTTCTGCAGGAAATCCAGAGCGCTCTGCGGGAAATCCAGGCCACTGCAGGAAATTCAAAATTTGGCATTTTGGCACAAAACTGATCCTGTTGCTGAGTGGAATGATCTTTCATGTGGGCTTGGAGCTAGTTAGAGAGTAATTAAGTGAGCAAATATTTTACCTAGAGAATAATTAAATATTAAAGACAAAATGATGTTTTTACTAATAAATCCACGTACCTTTAATCTAATGGAAAAGTTTAGGCAAAACATAGGAAAATGAGTGGAAATAGATATATAGGATAGAAAATAGGTTCAAAAGTTGAGGGAATGTGATTAAAAAACATGGACAAAAATGGGTCAAGTCACAACCCAACATCTCCCCCACAGCTGAGATTTTGCATGTCCCTTATGCAACAAAACTGTCATTTCTCCAAAAAAAATTTAGTTCTTGCCCTTAGCTACAAAAGATGTAGCTAACTGATCCGCCACTTCATCTAACTGGTCTCACTGATGGATGCTGCAATCTGCAGGAAATTGATTTTTATATGCCCTGTTCTCCTATTTCAGACGATCAATCCTACTCTGTTTCTTCTGTAGCACCTGGTCCATTCTGTGAATCTAGTCTTCATGCTCCTTTTGCATCCTTAGGTTGTTTTTCTTCAATGCTTCGTTTTCTTTCCATAGGGCTCTTTCAAAAATGGTCAACTTAGTGATTATCTCTTCTAGCTCCTGGAGTGACCGCCTTTTTCTTTCATCCTTTATCTGTGGTTCTTCATTTGCGTGGGGAGACTCTAGGCCTTCTCCTTTCGAAAACTCTACAGATTCTATTTGAACCTCATCTTTAGGAGAAACATGACATTTCTCCTTCCCTTTCTCGGGTGTGTCGGGCAATATTTCTGCTTCTAAGATTCTTCTCACCACTTGTGCTGATGACTGCTTAATTTGGCTTCTCATGGACCGTCTGGTAGGAATAGGAGTGGCAGATTTTAGTTTAGTCTTCTTTCCCTCTATTGCCCCTATCACCATGACATCCTGGTCATCTTCTATTTCCACAATTTTTATCCCAATCAGCTTCTATGGAGGTTTTCCCCCAACCTTTGGTCTCATGAATTTCACAGCACTCGGGTTGCCCTCCTGTTTTTCTCTCTTTAATATTTCTGGCCCTTACGGCTGTTGTGTCCTAGGTTCCTTTGTTTGTGTGGCTATGGCAGAGCCTGTACCCTTCTTCTTGCTCTTTTACTGCAGTGTATGTTGATGTGTATGCAGCAATGTTTCAGGCTTGGTCACAGGTATTGTCCTCCTAGAATCGGAGGAGTCTGAGTCTTCCTCCCTATCTACTAAAATAGTTCTATGTCAAGAACTCAATCCATGTCATTCCTTTCCCCTTTAGAACCTCTGTCATGATAATCTTTACCAACCCATGGTGGTAAAGATTCTCCTCTAGAGTAGCTACCCTATCTTTTGCAACTGCAAACATCTTAATCAAAGACATTTGTAGATAGTAAGGCAAATTCATGGGGTTGTCATAGAAATGGGCCAATAGACAGACATGAAATAAGAAGGCGAGGACGAAACAACCCTCACATGTGATGTACTTCTGCAGGAAATAGAGGAGGTCTGATACTTTCCCTGTGGGAACGTTTACAGGATGCCTTTACTCCAATTTGGATTTGCGTGCTACGGGAGAAAGAATGACGTGCATAAATTCTTATTAAAACTCTAGTTCTTGAACTAACGTTCTCCTATCTACGGAATTCCACAAGCCCATGCCACCAATTCTTCAGTCAGTCTGAACTCCACGTCCCCCACTTGAACATGATCCCCATTCAATTTTAGAGCGAACGGCTTGGTCACTTCGGGGTTATGGCCACCAAATTTCATGAAGGATGGGAGCCACCCTGCTTTTCCAATCAATGTTCAGTGCATGGGTAAGCCTCAAGAAGCTCTAGCCCTTGCGGCTCAAAACGCACAGGGGCTTTGAGTTTTTCCATAACTGGAAGTTGAGAAGAAGGAGACAAGAGTTACATAGTCTTTGGAAATATCACACAGTTTGGTGATAGACTTACACAATAATAAGGCGCAGATATAGGGAGTGAGTGGGGAAATGATATAAGAAATATTAAGACACAAGATATCTAAAAACAATGGTCATGAGATGGCCATTGAAAAGTACAACGTAATCGTGACATGATGGTATAGGGATGGTGAACGGTAAGGGAACACTGAATGATCATGCATTGGGATATGGCGGAAGTAGCCAGAAGGTAAGCCATTAGTAAAAGACATGAAAATAAAAAAAAATGAAACATCATTTACCTTATCACCTTCATCATCTCATTGCCATTATGTACGTTACCTTTTTACCTCTAATGGGTTTGTACCTCGACTGTTGTGCACTTGATTTGTAATGATGATCCACTATCTTTCGACATTAGATTCCATGGATACGTCACTTGTGCTTCATTCATGCTCTTAGATATTATCACATTATTTTTGTTTATGCAGGAAATTAGGATGCTGCTCTTTTGGAGGAAATTGAAATGCTAGGGTTTCTGTAGGAAAACAGGGTGACAATTCTTTAAACCATCATCATATTCTCCTCCATCTATGTATAGTTTAGTGCACATGAATATAGGTTCTGATGTCGAATGTGCAGTGAACTCGTTGGATTACCAACCCTTAAGGTTAGCTATTAACCAATGTGAGGCCTATCACCATTGATGAAAATGAGGGCCAAGGTACCATGATGCATCCTATAGGGTGTGAAAATGTGCTGATGTTGAACCCCCCTACAGGATCTAGCAGTCAAGAAGCCATGGTGATTCTCCATTACCACTGGTGAGATAATTTGTCATTAATGCATATAGACCTCAAAGCATCATAAAGCTTTGATCTTGGACCCAAATAATTTTCTGATGTTAGTGGGCCAAGATTGTTGGAAGGAGGGCCTTAAGAAATCCCACATCAATCCAACACAAGAAAACCAGATTTAGTTTGAAAACAAAATTTTATTTAAAGGAACGTACTGACCTGTAATTTTAACGAGCCCAGGGCAGTCCATGCTCGCTAGATTTCATTTTTAGAGAGTCTCAAATACTTGGAAAAGAAGACTCCACGGGGCTCCTTTTTTGTAATTAGTCCATTGGGCCCGAGAAAAGGAATAAAACTATTCCCAATAGACATTCCTCTCATATTTTACCGAGCACGAGGAGGAACAGAGTAAGTTCATTGTGTGAGTAGGAATCAAGAAGGGAAAGTGGAAGGAATGACCCCCTCCTTCACCATCTCCATCTCTCTTTTCTTCATAATTTCTTGCACAAATTCCTCCTTAGATTGGGGATTCTGATATAACTTGAGTCTGTGCCCATTCACCAAGAAGGTAACACTCCCGTCATCAATGGTTTTAACTCTAACAGATCCATTATCAAAGACTTTCTCAATCTCATAGGGACCAAGCATTGTGTATTAAATTTCCCTTTAAAGTTCTTGAATTTTGAATCATAAAACAATGCATAGTCTCCCTCTTTAAATTGCTTCTTCTTAATGTATTTGTCATGCCATTTAACCCTTTGTTATTGAATCAAGTCAGTATACTAAAAGACATCCTGCTTGATCTCATCTAACTCATTGAGCTGCAGGATTCTTTGTTGTTGAGCTTCATCAAGATTCATACCCAAATTTTCTACCATTTTAAAAGTTCTGATCTGAAATTCAATGGGAAAAAAAACTTATTTTTTGTATACTAGTTCATAAGGAGAGAAACCAATGGTGTTTATCCAAGTAATGCGCTAGGCCCACAATGCTTCAGGAAGTTGGTTGGCCCGATCCTTCTTATGTAACTGTATTGTCTTGGTAAGGATTGTTTCCAACACTTTTTTTGTTGATTCCACCTACCCATTGGCCCATGGATGATAAGAACTAGACTTCCGGTGGGTAATATGATATTTTTACACAATTCCCTGCATAAGCTTTGATGCAAACTGAGTACCTTGATCAGTAACTATCTCACGAGGTACCTCAAATCTTACAAAAATATTAGAAAAAAGAAATTCTACCACTATTTTCTCCGTTGCTCTAGGTAGTGCTTTTTCCTCCATCCATTTTGTAACATAATCAGTGCAAACTAAAATGTACTTCTTACTTTTGGACATGGAGTTGATGGGACCTACAAAATCAAGAGCTCACCTCTCAAAAGGTTCTATAAGAACCTATGGTTGCAAAGGCATCTCATCTGATTGTACAAGACATCCCATTCTCTTGTAGCTATCACACTTCCAAACATATTCCCTTGCATCTTTGAAAAGACTCGGCCAATAGTAACCTGCGTGAAGGATCTTGTAAGTTGTTTGCTTATCTGCAAAGTGCCCTTCGTATGGTTCATCATGACAGGCTCTCAGAATATCATAGATCTCATCCTCCTGGACACACCTACGAATAACCAAATTAGGTCCAGTGAGAAATAGATCTTCCCTAATCCAAGAATAATCAACACTCTTTCTAACAATTCTCTTTTTCTGATTAAATGAAAAATAAGGAGGTAACTTTCCTATAGCAAGGTAGTTGTCCATGTCTACAAACCAAGGTGATTTAAGAGAAATGGCAAACAAATTTTCATCAGGAAATATATCATTAACAGGAACATCCTCACCCACGTGGTTGATTCTACATAAGAAATCAGCTCCCTGATTTTCCTTTGTAGGTTGGTCCAACACTATGATATCGAATTCCTGCAGCAACAAAAGCCACCTAGCAACCCTGCCATTAGTGACTGGTTTATTCATGAGATATCGAATGGTAGAGTGATCTATATGTACAAAAACTTCATAACCCATGATGTAATGTCGAAACTTATTAATAGCATAAATCACAACAAGGAATTCTTTCTCAGTTATCGTATAATTCAACTTTGCAGGAGTTAAATTTTCATTAATGTAATAAATGGTATGGGTTACAAGATATTCTTTCTGTCCCAATACTACTCCTATGGCTGTATTAGAGGCATCCATGGAAATGTGGAAAGGCAATTTCCAATATGGGCCTCTCAAAATTGGTGCCGAAGAAAATTTTTCCTTGAGTGTATCAAATGAAAATTGACACTCATCATTCCAATGGAATTCAGCTTCTTTAGTCAATAATTTAAATAATAGAGACGCTACTTTCCTAAAATTTCAACAAACCTTCTGTAGTAACCTGTGTTTCCAAGGAAGCTTCGAACTCCTTTCTGATTGGTTGGTGGTGGTGGCTTCATTATGAATTCAATATTTGTCGGATCAACTTTAATTCCTGCAGTAGAAACATGATGTCCCAAAACAATACCTTCGTTAATAATCATAAAAAAATTTCATTACTCAATGAAAGATTAGTTTCCCTACATCTCTGTAAAACATTTTTAAGATTATGTAAAGCTTCCTCAAAAGTATCACCCATAACTCTAAAATCGTCCATATAAACCTCTATGTAATCACATAAAAGATCAGAAAAAATACCAACTACTGCTCGTTGGAGTGTGGCTAGTGCATTGCATAAACCAAATCGTAGTACCTTGTATGCATAGGTGCCCCAAGGACACGTGAAAGTGGTCTTCTCCTGGTCTTCAGGGGCTATTCTAATCTGATTATACCCTTTGAACCCATCTAGGAAGGAAAAACACTTTTTTTCTAGCCAAGGTGTCCAGCACTTGGTCTATGAAGGGTAAAGGAAAATGATATTTTAAAGTAGCCTTATTTAACTCCCTATAATCAACACACACTCGCCACTTACCATTCTTCTTAGGCACAATAACCAATGGAGATACCCACTGGCTATCTGAGATAGGATAGATGAACCCAACATTCAATAATTTATGCAATTCATCTTTCACAATTTCTCTTAAAGCGGGGTTCATCCTTCTTTGTGGCTGTCTCACAGGCTTGGCTTTTTCTTCTATGTAAATATGATGAATGCATGTGTCTGGGTGAATGCCTCTCATATCTATATATTCCCATGCAAATGTATCTATATTTTTTTTCAAAGATTGGATTAACTGTCTCTCTTTTTCAGGGGTTAAGGAAGAATTGATATTCAAAGGTTTTTCAACAAAAATTTCAACCACCTTACTCCCCCATTTAGACATAGAATATGCAGGAAATGCAGATAATAAGGCTAAATGTAAATTGGTTGCTGTACTATTATTGTGAAAATCCTGCAGATTAGTAATGAAATTTAAATTATGATTAGGCTGCCCATCTTCTTGTTACAAAAAATCAGGATTAGAAATAAAACAATATATCATATTCTCTTCTGAATTTTCTTTAAGACTTATGGCTTGGGCAATAGTCAAAATTGGTCAGTCACATTCGAAATCATGTTCTTCTTCTTCTTCTTCTTCAACCCAATGTGTGTTTTCAGATCTAAGGAGAGGTTGAGTAGGGGGATATAAATTGATATGCTTTGTTTCAGTCCCATGAGTGATGGTCATATTCCTTGACCTACACCCTATGTAAGCAGTTGCCATGGCTAACCACGGTCTCGCAAAGATCAACAGATGACCTCATAAGTTGGTTTTGGGCTGAATAAAATAGATATCTAAAGGTATGGGTAGTGTTAGCGCTTGGAATTCACCTAGGCTGAGATAGACAAACTCTCAAGGCTACATCAAACCATTTCACCTCGTAGCTAGCCCTACGAGGTATGAGAAGGCTCTCTCGGGTCAGATTCGGTAGATCTTTCAATATAATAAGCTGACAAATTAGGATCAAAGATATTAGGCTAGTAAATTGATAAGGGGGGTTGATTTAAAGATTTTTGGGTTTTTGGTGGCAATTGGAGGGAGTGCAATTCAGGGTGCGGGGATTGAGCACAGTTTTTGCAGGGGAATCTTTGGGGCAAGGTAGGAGTGAGCGCTGATGCCTTAATCTGAGATGGATGATCAAGGATGATAGAGAAGGAGCTAAAGAGGGAAAAAAACCATTTGAATCCTCTCTAGACAGT
>APFE031478627.1:0-22417 GCA_000404065.3 Pinus taeda | reverse complement strand
TGGGATGCAAAATTGACACTGATGAGACACCTAACTATGCATATGCAAAGAGCTATTGATCACTGATGGAGGGCTCAAGACCGACACTAACAGGTAGGAATATAATGAGATGACAATGTCCTCTAAAACTCCCTCTGATTTTACCTTAGACTTATTAGCCAATTCAAGCATGGTGGGGGTGGGTAATAAATCAAAGGTTCCTATTTTGGCTAAAGTTTCCATGGTCATCACATTTATGGCAACACCTAAATCAATTAAAGTGTTTATTATAGGTTGTCCATTGATAAAGACGGTAACCACAGGAATTCTAGGGTCTGCATATGTTTCGGTAACACATCCAGTAGACATCAAGCTTTCTAGCTTTCCACCTACTTGGATTGTGGAGAGTTCTCTCTTTTACCTTTCGGGTCTCTTAGTACATAGCTCCCTTAATGTTTTGGCATAAATTGGGATGTCCTTAATTGCTTGCAGCAATGGGATCTTGATGCACACATTTCTTAATTCAGATACAAGATCAAACTCACATTCGAGCTAATTTGGTCTTATTTCCAATCTCTCCAGAAAAGGAGGTTGGATATCGTTGGATGAGGAAGGTTCTTGTGGCCTTGAAGTGGGTTGTACTACTGGTTCAGGTGTGGTTTCAACTTCAAGCATCTCTGGAGGATCTTCCTCTACAATATCTTCAATTCTTCCGGGCTGATTTACCACATTTCCTGACCTTAACTAGATTTCCTACAATGACATAGGAAATTCCTGTAGAACAGGAACGAAAATTTCCTGCAGCGACTGTGGTGCAATAAAATAGGTAGGAAAAGTTGGATAAGGGACCAATCCAATGTTGTGAGTGGATTGGATGGTTTTATTGTTGGGGTCAGACACTGGCTAGGCAGGAAGCTGTCTGGGACGAGGTTGATTTGGAGGGGCATGCAATTGAAGTTGTTGTTGTTGAGGTTAGACTAATGGTTGTTGAGTGGTTGTGGAGGGTAGAAATTTTGGAGAGGAAAATTCTGATTGGCTGGGTGAAATTTTTTTCCCTATCAAGGTTGTTGTGGAGGCCAGGTTTGCCAAGGCATTGGAATATTCCACATTTGATTTGGGTTATAAGAATTTTGAAAATTTGACTGACTTTGATTAAAAGGAACTTGAAAATGTGACTGATTCAAACTTGAAACACATGGTTGCCATTGTCTTTGAGGTGCCATAGAATAGAGTGCATTGACAACCCCTTGATCTACCATATATGATGCTTTAATTTCAGGAAGTGAAGGACATTTCTCAGTGGAATGTTATGCTTCACAGATTAAGCATAGTTTCTCTGGATGCTCCCTTGAAGCATGTTTCTTCTGGCATTTTGGACAGAACACGGCCAAGGATTTTTCCATCTCCTCTTGCTCCTATTTCTTCTTTACATGCAAAATATCCAATTGAGAAGATAATGTGCTAAGAATATCAGTTTTAAAATTTTCAAATAAGTTACCTATTTCTGCCCTGGTTACTCCAGCTCCAGCAACTGGCTTGACAAGTATGGAAGTAGTACTTTTAGTCCCACCTCCAACTTTAGAATTTCCTCTTGAATATTGTCAACAAATTTCACATACATCATCATATCCCAATTTAGAGATATCACCTCCCCCCATTAGATTCAAGATGTCAAGATATTTTGGTCTGATGGCTCTCAACAAAATTATTATTTTGGTGTCCTTACTCAACTGATTCATTTTATTTCTCTACAAATTGTATTGAAATCTTTCCACCAAGTCCTTGAGACTCCCCCGCTCCTTCTAAGTCATGCCAAAGGTTTCTTCCTTGAGATCCCTAGTCTTACAATAATATTGATATTTCTTCAAGAAGAACCTCTTCATTTCATCCCAAGTTGTAATGGAGTTTGAAGCCAACCCCATAAACCACCTGAGAGTTGCATCCTTTAGTGCTGCAGGAAACAACTTCAGCTTTTGAGCATTGGAAGAATAGTCATAGCTCCTGCACAACACATCAAACTCAAATAAAAAGGCATCAGGATCTTCACTAGGAACCCCTATGAAATTAGGCAAGGCTGAAGGAGCGCTGTTCTTCATTTGAGTAGCTTCACCAACCCCCATGATAGGGAATTCAAATGTAACCAATTCATCTTCCTTCTCATCATATCCCTCTATGTGACCAGTCCCCTCTTCATGAGCCATTCTGGTCCAAAATGGAATATGGGCTAGATGGTTTGCAGATCTTGTTGAACCAAGAGACCCAAAATGGACAATGTTAGAAGGCTTCCATCCAGGAGTAGGTTTTGGGCTCTTTTCAAGACCACAAACCTCTAGACCAGGCTCATCTTCCTTTAGTGCCTTTGATTTTGCAGACTTCTTTTTCCTGGCTAGTGTATTAGTAAATGAAGTGGGGCTCACGCCACCACAAAAGACATTGGTAGATGTTGGACCCAAACATCTACTTAAAAAAAAAAAAATTCACAAAAAAAAGAAAAAAAAGAAAAAAAAACTACTTTTAGACAATCAGGGCACGACTTTGGCGAATAATTTGACCTCTTTCGGTGTGTGGGCTTTTCCTTACGTCTTATTACTTCAACTCCCCTAGCCCTAAAAATTTAAAACAATGCATAAAACACAAAAACACTTCAGTATTACCCCTTTAGCACCTCTCCGACAACAACACCAAAATGTTGAGTCAAGTTATATTGCATAATTTGAGAAACATAAATTATCAACTCGGGAAGGTAAACTGATGAGGTGCAAGAAAATTATATGCATGTGAAATACTTAAAAGTGTCAAATCTCTAACTAGTGAATCACATAAACCGATGCATGTCTCTCTTGATCGACCAATTTGCAGCAAAGTTTATAGAATGGATTCAGTCCCTCTACAACTCATGATCTTGTTGTTGGCGATTTTGAAAGAATATAGGCAAACCACGCTTCAACAATATCATAATTGGAAACAATCGGAATTCAATCTAATATGGCTACCATAAACAGAACTTTAACCATTCATCTAGGTGCTGCTAATTTATAAATGACACATTGGTTATGTAATGATCTTATTGCTGTAATCAGAAGTAAAGGATGATAAAATAAACCTGAAACATAAATAAATCATAAACTAATTATACATGGGTGTTGTGAGCGAAGGGGGGCCCTTCCCTTGCTCACAACCCCTCTAAACACAAGAGAAGTTGCTCAAAACAATGGGCAGAACATGCAATTTGTATTAATATATGAAAATGTTAAGTTACAGCCCACGCTTGAAGCCACACAACAATATAAATCTGAACACAACCCTCGCTAACCCTTGCCTCCATATCCTTACATTTTTTATACAAAGGATCAAGCCCAAAAGTGACTGGTAGTAACAAGAACATGCTAAATAAGGCCGCAACCAAACAAAAAGAACAACATCAATTGATCTAAGCTGGAACAGATCCAATCTATGACTGGAAGCATATATTAGACAACATAACGTTTTAGGAGTGCGTCCATGTAGAGTGGTTGTAGCCAAGTGGATCGGAGCCTTAGACATGGTCAAAAGGGAAAATCAAAAATGCTAATAGGATAGAAACCATGTGGATTGAAATCCCTTTTCGACCCATGTCTTGGTTTAGCTAGAACATGTGTGCATCCTGCCAAATATCAGATTTCATTGCAAGAATTCTAGGTGGTTACGCACAGTCGCAATTTCTACAGGAAATCTAGAGCGCTTTGTGGGAAATCTAGGCCGCTGCAGGAAATCCAGAACTTGGTGTTTTGGGGCAAAACTGATCCTGTTGCCAAGTGGAATGATCCTACACGTGGGCTTGGAGCTAGTTAGAGAGTAATTAAGTGAATGAACAATTTAGCTAGAGAATAATTAAAGATTAAAGACAAAATTATGTTTTTAATAATAAATGCACATACCTTTAATCTAATGGAAAACGTTAGGAAAAACATAGGAAAATGAGTGGAAAATAGATAGGTAGGATAGAAAATAGGTTCAAAAGTGGAGGGAATGTGTTTCAAAAACATGGCCAAAAATGGGTCAAGTCACAACCCAACAACCAACACATTCTTCATGGATGAATTATGGATATTTGTAATACTATTATGTGAATGTTCGTAATTCATGTTTTCTTTCATCTATGCTAAAGTAGTTGAACTATTTTGGTACTTATCATAATAATAATGTGTTGTAATTTCTATTACCACTGCCACATCCTTGTGGACTAGTTTGTTCGATATTAGACAAATCTTCCTCATTATATTGATGGCATTGATTGTCACATCTCTGTGGACTATTCTGCTTGATATTGTATGAATCCTTCTTGTTCATGTGTGTATCTACTAGGGTGGCACTACTATCTCTCTCTTAGAGGCTCACTTTTCCTCCCCTCCACAGTGAAATAACTTTGACACATATATGATCGAACATTCACCAAGAACACCCCCCTTGCTTTTTAAAGGCACATTTTCATTCCTCTCTCTTGCTGACAATTAGATCCAAGGCATATCTTTAATATAACTAGAAATTGATCTATATTCCAGATGGGGCTCCTATCCCAAATGGTGTGAGGTCTATTTGGGACCACATATTGAGGAGACCCCTTGAATGTTTGTGGATCCAACACCGTCAACACTTTCCTTCCAAACTTCCATGGTATGAGGTTAGAGGATCCATAAACATTTCTATTTGAATTTGAAATCCTTTGTAGATCTTATGGTTACTTATTAAACACTCAAAAATTGAGATTGTTTCCAAAAACATTGAAGGATAGAGCTATTTAATGGTTTTTGAGTTTAGGGACTAATTCAATAGGATCGTGGAATTATATGCAAAAGATATTTATGGAAAATATAAAGATCATGATCTTAAAGAAGAAATCTTTAGAATGACTCAAAACAAAGATGAGAGCCTTGAGGATCTAATAGAGAGATTTATGTATAATTTTAAGAGGGAAAAATTACATCATTTAGGATTTGATACACTAAAAACCCTCTTATTTAGAATAATTAGGGATGAGTGGATTGATCTCCTTCATCTCATGAGTAGAGGCGATGTATACCAATTATCATTTGAACAAATTTTAGAAACATGAAAGAACATATCAAGAGGAAGGTTAAGAGTAAGTAAATCAACTTGAAGATTAGTAAGTCAAGCTGAAATTGGAAATTTTCTTGTTAACTTTAAAGCATAAATTCTTAGAAATATAAGTAAACAAGTATAAATGTTAAGGATACAAGATGAACAAAAATAAGATGTTGATATTTGTGTTGTCCATGCAGAATCACATGCTATTAAATATTTCTCATCATTACCAAGGTTGAAGGAATTTTACTAAGATGACAATGGAGGAAGTCAATCACCAAGGCAACTATGTTATGTAGCTCTGAGAAGATCATGGAAACCTAGTCAACCTAGTATGATGCAACAATCTAATTCACAATTTCAATGATATGTGAAACAATATCAAAGTAATTGGAACACACCCTTTCCTCACCAACCTTGGCCATCTCAACCCCAAAAATCCCATATCCTAAATATTTTCCTCAATACCCTCCATACCCAACTCCATGTTATCCATACCATCCCCATCCACCACAACCACAACCTCAATCACATCCATCTCAAAGATACACTCCCACTCAACTACTTGTAAGACCATTTCCAAACCCACACAAGGAAGTAGTTGAGTCCACTGACAATGTTGAGGTACAACACTTCCAAACAACTCTTCTTGATCTAAATGGTATTCATCTTAGCTCAAGAACATTATTGAAAAAAGAGATTCTCTTAATGTTATTGAAGCACAAAATCTAGAAGAATAATATTCAAATGATACAAAACAATCATGGGCTGCACTTGATGGAGAGAAGACATTAGAATTAGAGATTGAGGAAGTTCCATCATGTTCACCATCAGATACTCTATGTGTTCAAGAAAATAATCAACAAAAAGAAGAAGATACGAATTTAATGGAAGAAGAATACATATATGATGATCTAAGTTAGCGAGTGAACTAAGGGCATCACAAGCATATTGAAATATTGCCGGGATGGGGTCCCCAGGGGTAGAATTGAATTAAACTTAGTCATTTTTGTAAAATATGTAAAGTCTCCTCAAAATATCAACGTAGAGTGCACAGATAGATAGAGTCAAAGGGGCCTTATCCCCTTGTTTTTGAAGACTCATCCATGAGCCAGGGGCCATGGTATTGTATTAGGAAATCTATAAATAGTTGAGTCCTAGTGAGTCTTAGAAGTAAGTTTGGGAAAGAGAATTGGGTACATTAAAGAATTTTGTTGTCTTGGCAAGAGGTAAGGCAGGAAGGCTTTGATTCCTATGCTTAGAGAGAAGGGAAGCTCCTGCAGCTAAGTGTGCAGGAGCCATGGGTAGAGTTCACAACTGAGTACGGGGTCCACTGTAGATGTGTGCATTGGGTAATAAGAGTCTGTAATCGGTGAATTGAGATCAATAAAGGCCTCTTTCTGAAGAATTATTGTGTATTTTCATTAGATCTGTTTATGTTATATGTTGTCAATTAATGACATATTTTATGAAATAATGATTGAATGCTACACGAATTCCTTGAATCTATCTTAATAATGTATGAATTGAATCTTTAGCAACTTCCACAAAGTTATAGGATATTTCTCTTATGTTTTCTATCGAATTAAGTAGATCTACACAAACTCCAATGTAGGGTTGCTTGTTGATGCACGAAAGTGGGTAAATCGACTATGTAAGGTCTGCAAGGACTGATCATGGACCTTCACGAGGGTTTGAAGGCCACTTTAACTTAGTTACACTAATGAGCCATAGAAGTCTATCGGGTGAGAGTGCAGCCTACACTACTCGGGTTGTTGCTTAAAGGGCCAATAATGTAGGGTTTTTTTAGTTGGCATAACTAACTCTGAACTTGGGTCAGGACCCCCTAAGCCAACAAATGGTTTCATTGTTGGGACCGAGATCTTATTAAAGAGATGTGTAATGTCACATCATTGAAATCCAACTAAGAAAAAGATTAAAAAGTGGTTAGATCGGAATATTCAAGAGTTCGTGGCTCAAGAAAACAAGAATTTGCGCTTGTCGAAGGAGGATTGGTTGAATTATATATTATATGTATATAGATGTACACAAAATCTTATGCACTTTCCCAATTGAACTATACGAGTGGCTTGGTAAACTGACAAACAATCAAGCTCAATAGTCCTATAGTGTGGACTCCAGAATTGGTGCGATGACTAGAAGCCTCTAAAAACAAGATCACACAAGCCATCGATCATTGGCTTGATTGAATTCTGGGAGGATTTGTTACGGAATTTGCAGTTGACACCTTAGTCAGCTATAGCAAAGCACAACATAGACTCTTCAAAGGACTGCGAGGTAAGTATTTAAGGTCATTGAATACTTGGATTAAAATGCATTTATGTCAAAATAGGGTAATGCCATTACCTTCATGTTCAGAGCTACACAAAGTGGAATATTATTTAGAAATCGTGAAGAATCAAGACCCGAGTATAGCCCATTAATTAGACCTCCTTTAAGTGATGGCGAAGGGGTGGTGCAAACTACACCTTGAAGTGTTGTTCAACTAATAACTCACGGTATTCCTAAAACACATCCTCCATCCACTCCACCTCCACCTCCACCTCCACCACATACACCTTCACTCACACCTCCACCTCCATTGCCACCATTCAACATGGCGAACGCAATGAAGATGATGATCTTCAAGGGAATATGAAGTGAAGATACAAAGAAGTTATAGTTTGTTGCGAATGTTGTATGGGCAGCATAGAAAATGACCATTGATAATATAAAGAAGGCACAACTGGCTACCACTTTGCATGATCGTGCACTAACCTAGTACATTAAGTATTGTGCTGACAATCCTCATGCATCCCTAGGAGAAACTCAGACAACTTTGAACAAAGAGTTTAGCAAGCCTAAATCTAAGGTGTAGTCGATAATTGTATTTAAAGAGATCGTGATGAAGGTTTAGGAGACACCTTGGGACTTTTATTAGAGGTTGAAGTGCTAGATCAGACAGGTTAACATGCAAATTTCAGATAGCCAACATCACGACTAGTTTATCACGTTGCTTTTTCCCCATTTAAGAATTTCCCTGTTGCAGTAGAAGATAACAATGCAGAAAGAAGCCTTGGAGATCGCGATGAGGCTACACACATCACCTATTTAGGATAGAAACCTAGGGGTACAATAGATTCACTCATAGTTAGCAATCTTACACCTAGAATTATAGAGTTTGAAGAAAGAAAGGAGACTAAGCCAGAAGTGTACGCAGAGGTTTGGTGCTTGAAGTGTAAGGGCCACGGGCATGATAAAGATCATTTTCCAGTATACATGAAATATCTTATAGGGGGATGGCTAGCCCCCAGAAGCCAGAAGCCCCAACTGGGCCAAGCACAAGAAATAAACTATGGTGCACCATTTTTTAGTCATTTGGCAACATGCGATAGATAACTACCACTTGCTTCAGAAGTTCGTTCAGACACCTCAGCAACTATTCTGTAATTTCTCTAAATCTGTGGGCCACGATGAGCACCACTTTTGAAGATATGAGCTAATGATGTAAAGAACCCCTACTTACCGTATGCAAGAAGAAACTCAGACTCCAGATCAAGGTGTTGGAGGAGTGTGCGGGGGTTTTTAGGGTCGAGGATGGGGACGAAGAGGAGGACCTAGTAAAGGTCATGGCCAAATTATCTGCTACAACTATGGATAGCTTGGGCACTTTGCACGATGTTTTCTGAATCCTACACACCCTTCATGTCAATACTGCAGATAGTTCGACCATGTCATAGAAGAATGTCCGGTGTTGGTAGCTAAAATGCAAGAGAATAAAATGTAACCTCAATAGCCTACACAAAATTTACAAATGATGAGGGTTGAACCCCACGAGGAGGATCAGAGCATTAATATTGTACTAAGAAGTGGTATGACGACTAGTGCAAGTAAGGGTAAAAAGCATAAATATGATGGATGGGTACGTAAAGCTATGGAGAAAGAAGTCGGCCTTGATCTTAATCACGCTATCGAAACATTTGTGGAAGCCAAGAAGAGCTTCGCTGAGGCCTACACCTCAAGAAGCTAGTACAAGATGCAAGAAACCAGTGCGACACAAGAGGTTTATCCCTACATATTCACAACCTTTTTGGAGACCTACATAAATTTACTATGTGAAAGGAAGGATGTGGAAGGATTGTAGGACCTAATAGACAAGTTCACAAAAAATTGGTAAGCATAAGGTGCGAACAGGGCGAGAGATGAGGCTTACAATGCAGATAGGTGATTATGAAATGGACTAGGTCATTTTGGATTTGGGGTCCAATGCAAATTTTCTACCAAAACAGACATGGGAAAGGATGGGGAGACCTACACTGTAGTGGTCTCTGATTCAGCTCAGGATGGTGGATCAGCAGAAAATCATCCACATGGGACACTTATATGGAGTAACAGTTGATATTGATGGTGCGAGTGCAGTAGTAGACTTTGAAGTTATAGAAATTGTCGATGACAACAATCCCTACCCTGCACTCCGGGAATCGACTGGGCTATTGACATGAATGGGGTCATTAATTTGAAAAAGAGGACAATGTCATTTGAAATAAAGTCGCTTAGGGTTATAATACCACTAGATCTTGTAAAAAGGGGCACACTATATTGAACTAGTCTGCAATTATGTGGAAAGTGACGATGAGTTGGACCAAATCTACAAGATAATAGTGAGAGATTAGGAATGGATTAATCAACGGTATATGGATGGATTGCATGGGACTAGGAAAGTTCCTACACTTTTGATTCAGATGAGGAATTAGAGCATTGGAAGAATCATTTACATGAAGTTTCTACATTGCGATGCAATATGATGACGAAGTCACTGCGTTGTGTTTCGACGGAGGTAAGAAAGTTAACTTGTTATGATGTTTTGACTGATGTACATATTTTTTAAGATGAATTTGAGCATGAAGTACCTAAGGATCACCGATTTCAAGCCTTGGAGTTGGCGATGTGTTCTACGCTCGCATGATGGTGGGGTATGCATAAGGATAGTTTTGTTGGATGGCAATATTACAGAAGAATGATGAAGCTATGATTTGGGCATGCCAATACCAGAATGACTGAGAAGTACAATGGAAGGGATGATCTGCGTGATCACCTAGAAAAGTGGACTAGTGTGTGGGGGACAAAACTACAGCCATAATTGGGTACATATATTTTGTCATACCTTCGATACAATCCCCATGAATTGGTACCTTAAAACATAATTCCATCATGACACTATGAAATGGGATGTATTGAAGGACGGTTTCTTATTCATTTTCATCTTCGAATATGGCTTTGCAAGCATTGATGAAGTTCTTCAAGAAATTAAAGTAGTTATCTTCAAGATGCCAAATGAATCGAATGAATGGACCCAACCAGATTGGAGCACCCAGCTGCACCAGCATTGGAATGCTATAATGTGACCACTGAAGAGGAGGAAGAAGACTCGTGAATATCAATATTCCGAAGATAGAAGTGGATTGTGAAGTCAAAGGCCCACAGGTAGAGAACCTAGACATCTCCACACCTTTGAAAACAAAGCAAGTAAACATTGGCACTAAAGAAGAACCGAAGTTCGCAAAGATCAGAGATTATTGGGATGATGCCATAATAGAAAAGGTTGTTGAATTACTTCGTGAATACCAGGATATCTTCCCCACTAAGTTTTCAGATTTAAAGGGCATACTTGGTGATTTGGGTGTTATGAAGATCACATTGAAGCTGGATATGAATCCTGTTAAATAGAGGCCTTATTGCCTTAATCCTAGGTATAAGGAAATGGTTCACCAAGACCTGGATAAAATGTTGGAGGTTGGCACCATAGAACATGTTGAAGAGTCCAATTGGGTGAGACCAATGGTGGTCCAAGGGAAGAAACAAAAGGGTGAAACAAGAATTTGTGTAGATTTGTATAAGCTTAATGATTCCTGTGTTCATGATCCATTTCCGACGTCGTTTAGAGACAAAGTGTTAGATAATGTCAGAGGACAAGATGCCTATTCCTTTACTAACAGGTTTTCTGGGTATCATCAAATTAAGATTGCCCCAGAGGATAGAAGCAAAACCACCTTCATAACAGAGTGGGGTTTCTTTCAGTACACTGTTATGCCATTTGGATTGAAGAACACACCTACAATATTTTCTGTGTAGTCATAGTAGCATTCAAAGAATTCATTCATAATTTCTTGGAAGTGTACTTTAATGATGATTGGATAGTGTTTGGCTTCGTGAAGTGCCATGTGGAAAGTTTGTGCCTTATGTTGGATACATGTCAAAGATACTAGATAGTGCTAAAATTGAAAAAATGTATATTCTATGTTCCTTTTGGGATCTTGTTGGGTGATGCTGTGTGCAAGCAAGGATTGATGGTGGACCCTGCAAAGATTGTGGTGATTGTGAACTTGGAGGCCCCTAGGAATGTCCAATAGTTGCACGTGACACTGGGACACATGGGATACTATAGAAAATTCATCAAATCTTATGCTCAAGTTATCGTGCCCATGGAAAAACTACTAAAGAAGGATGCGACATTTTGTTGGGATGAATAATGTCAACGCAACTTAGATGTGTTGAAAGAAAATATGGTAACTACACCAATCTTGGTGTTTCCCAATTGGAAAAAGGAGTTTCATGTACATGTGGATGCTTTTTTCATTGCATTTGGTGCAGTACTCATACATGTAGGAAAAGGAGAACTATACCATCCAATAGCCCTTGCAAGTAGGAATTTATCCAAGGTTGAGAAAAATTATTCAACAACAAAGCACAAAGGGTTGGCCACGGTCTATGCATTGTGAAAATTCAGGCAATATCTGTTAGGGGGAGATTTCAAGATGTATATAGATCACTCTACCTTAAAATACCTGGTCAACAAACTTGTGTTGGGGGGGGGGGTGTATTTTCTAATCGTTGTTATTATTTTAGGAGTGTGATTTTGAAGTAATTGTGAAGCTCGATAGGTTGACTATGGGACCTCACCATCTTTGAGAATTGAAACAGGTGAAGAACCCAGTAATTTGGAGGAAGGGTTTCCAGATACGCAAATTTTTGTGGTATGCATAGCCGATGACCATTTTCCAGACATTATTCACTTCTTAACTGCAGGGATGGTTCCTAAAGGATATACATATCAATAGAAGAAAGAATTACTAGCAAGTGTAGCTGATTTTTCAGTCATTGTGGGACATTTGTACAAAATGGGGGCAGATGAAATATTACAAAGATATGTGTCAGACTTTGAGTGTGATAATATTCTCGCTGAAGCTCATGGGGGAGTTGCAATAGGTCATTATGTAGGAAGAAAAACCATGCAGAAGCTTTTACAGGCAGGACTATGGTGGCCAACATTGCACAAGGACTCCAAAGTGTACTGTAAGGCATGTGATGTATGTCAAAGGATTGGTAGATTGTCATGAAGGGATGAACTACTTCTACATCCTCAGGTATCTTTGCAGGCATTCAAGAAGTGGGTGATTGATTTTACTAGGCCAATTTATCCCCTTGGAAAGAAAACAAGTGCATGCTACATTATCATGACAATGGAATATTTAACCACATGGGCGAAAGCACAACCAGTAAAGGATTGTATGGGGGATATGATAGAAAAAAACCTTGTTTGAGAATGTCTTAACACGGTTCAGATGCCCACAAGTATTAATGAGTGATAAGGAAACATACTTTCTGAATGAAACAATTAGCATGCTAACATGGGAATTCCAGATCTGCCATCAAAAGAGTACACCATACCACCCATAGGAAAATGGAACTGTCGAAGATTTTAACAAAATTTTGGAGAACGCGCTGGCCAAGGTCTGTAACATGCAACAAAATGATTGGGATGTGCACATACTTGTAGTGTTATGGGGCTATAGGATAGCCTGTAAGAAGTTGACAAGACAAACACTGTTCAAATTTTTTTATGGGGTCAAAGTAGTAATGCCTATGGAATACATTGTATCGAGTTTATGCATAGTAGCATTGATGGATATGGGGGATCGCAAGGCCTTGGAAGAATGCCACACATAGCTCATGGAATTAGAGGAGAATCAATTTTTGGTAGGATTCCACCAACAAGTATAGAAGGAACATGAAAAAGCATGGCATGATCGCCATATCACACTTCACATAGTCAAGGTAATGATCTTGTGTTGTTATATGACAGTAAGTTCACTAAATTTCTAGGTAAATTCTAGATCCATTGGTTAAGACCATATATTGTTAAGGAAATTACGGATGGTGGCATAATTCAATTTGCGAAGCTAAATGGGGAGCCCTTCTCGGGAAAAGTGAATGGGAGAAGGTTGTAGCTATATACGGGGGATCCTACGCAATGACTATATGGAAGGAGACAACCTTAGTGCTTCAGGTAGTTGCAAGGGAGCATAGGACTATAAAATACACTACCCAGTTTAGAGGACAAGGTAGCAATCCGGCTGTGCGAAGATTGACAAGGATGAACCATATGAAGCTACGCTTAGGACACTGCACCATGGTGGAAGGTACCACACAGCCCAACAGGAAAATGGCCATTGGAGTTACTATTCATGATGTGATGGCTAGAAATCAGTTAAGAGGAGCAGGGAGGCAGCAATTAAGGTAAAAATCTTTGAAGATATACCACCAAAGAAGCATTTATTATTAGAATTTGGGGGGAACGGTTGGATTTGAATTCAAATCCCCCTGTAAATTGTGCATACTGATCCAATAGAGAACACTTTACATTCTAAGAATTACTGGAGAATTCTGTTGTCTAATGCATATGACTAGAGTGTTCTGGGAAGAATTTGTGATGCACCCTTTGTTTGTGAACTATTCTGCAGTAGCCCGATAGATATTTCTTGAAAGACTAACTAGCACTAACCCCACTGAAGCCCTCAATTTAGAAGCAACTGTATTTGACACGCCAAGTCCCAAAGTATCTAGTATGGAGACTACACCTATTGTGCCCATGGCACCGAGGTCGCCTAGGCTGAAACAAACTCTAACAAAAGAAAAGTAGCCTGCTGTGAAGGAAAAGCACCTAGCTACAAAAGAAAAAAAGAAGATGGTGCTAGTGAGAATATTACTGAGGAAGCATACAGAGCCACAAACGAAGAAGAAAAAGGATAAGAAACTAGAAAAAGTAGTGGATTTAGAGGAAGAGGAGTACCAAGGCATCTAAGAAGTCGATGCCAAGGGTGTTGAGCCTATCTCTATGCTTCCATAATACCTCCCTCCATGGAAGGGAAAAACTAAAGTGACCAAGGACCCTTATTTGGGAAAATTCAGGTTATCCACTCCCCTGCTGCTTGAGCAGGTCACATTTGAAGGACCTAAGCTTGCACGTATCCCGCTGTTGAAATTGGAGGACTAGAACATCTCGGATTAGGATAAATTTCTGCATATGGTGACCCATAAGTATATTACAAAGATATACTATGAAAACATAGGAGTTACATAGTCAGAACCCATGAAGTGGGTCCGCGGTGTTGAGTAGTCGAGGCTGAGGAATATGCTATTAGTACCACACTATCACCACTCCCCTATCAATATGGTTTGTGTGTGGCAACTCCTCACATTGGTGCATGATGGTATTTTGTGGCTAGGGCAACCTATTCCAAAAATAAATATGTTGATCCACAACATAAAAAAATTTCCCCACAAAGGAGCGGAACCTGCCAAGGAATTTGCAAGAAAAACAGGGGAAAAGGAACTACCTAATCAAGTGAAAAAGGAGTAAGGTCTCATGAAGAAGTAACAAGTATACTCAATTATGTCAATACAAGACCAGGAATTCTAGTTTTCTTCCTAGATCCTTGTAGGAAAGATCATGCAAAAGTATCGTGCAGACGAAGTTTTGATGCTGGTTGTATCACTTGCTGCACAGTGCGCGAAGGGCATGCAGTGTAATTGATCTAGGTATCTCTGTCAGGAGTTCCTCGTGAACTATCGAGAAGCCTAAGAAGAAAGAAAGCGATTTCATTCTTCTTGGCATATATTGTTGATTCTATTAGTTGCATGGAGGTTACTGGAGGATATCCAATTTCCTCTGCACAACGAAGAATTTTTTGAGGCCATGAGGCTTGCCTCAATCTGGACAATAAAGGATGTGGCACACATTAACGAAATGAATATTTTCTAGGTCCTAATGGAGATGAACCTTCAGATGGTAATCAATCAGTGACCAAGGTTGTCCCCAACCTTGTTTGGGCAATTAACAGCCTATGCGGAGTTCAAGGCTAACTTTCACAACATCTCAATCCGTGCGTGGAAGGACCCAGAAGGAACATGGCATGTACTACCTTATTCAATTTCTGAGAAGGATGTGAAGCAATTTGTAGGATATTGTCCACCAGGGTGGTGTGATCCTACAATGTTGGAGGTGGGAACTAGTAAAGGTGCATAAAACTTTGCTGCACAAAAGAGGAAGGAAGCCACTAATAAAGTTGCAAGCACATTGGTTGAGAAAAAGAAGGAGGCTGCTAAGGCAACTGTAGAGAAGGCACACATTGAGGAAGAGCACACTGATAAAGAGAAGGCACAGAAGAAACTAAAGGATGCTAAGCACAGTGAGAAGCCTTCTTCGCACCGCATTGATGAAAAAGAAATTTCAGAGTAGGAAGGAGGGGGCGGTGAAGAGCAGACCACTCCATTCATTTTTAAGAAACGTGGATAGGAACAGATGGGTGGCCAATGAAAGAAGAATAAGTCTAACAAATAAACACATATGGATCCCATGGTGCTGACAATAGGTGATCTCGATGAGATTGAAGACAAGATACAGGACACAACAATGGAGGTGATGCAACAATTTGAGCAAAAATACATGTAGACACTAGGGAGTGTCCAGAAGGATCTGCGCGAGATGCAGATCCAGACGAATAGGATTTAGGTGGATGTCGGGAAGGCAAGTGGTGTGCAAGTGAGCATGACACAGGGAAGTAGTGCAGTCCCAAAGATTGAATGGACTCTAGATCTCACAGCCTTTCCTTTACCAGAGGGGTCAATCCGTGTGGAATTGGACAAGGATCACATGGTGCTCAACATTGTGAAAGATATGGAATTGAACCTTATAGGGCTACCACTCTAGTCTCTTCACGCGCTACATCAGGAGGTCTTAGATGAGATGAAGGTCAGAGAACAACGCGTGCTCACTGTCATCAGTGAGTTTAAAGTCAACAAATAGTAGTTATTCACAAAAAAAAACTCAGGGATTGAATGAACGGGAGGAGTTGTAGAACAGTGCCAAAACTTGATCCCAACCATTGAGCAAGCCCACAAGTCCTTACCTGAGTTTAATATACCTAATGATGTAGAGCCTTCACCTAAAGTGAGGAAATTGGCTGCTATAGTGCGCACTTCAAAGGAAAAAGTCGATAACGTGACTTTTAATCTTCGGATGCAAATAACTGAGCTGCAGTTGAAGTTGCAGCTGACCACGCTGCTAGAAGTTCAGGAACAAAGAGTTTCGATGATAAAATAATCCATCACTCAAATAGATGTTGCAGTTCAAGGTTGGGACCAACTCTTCATTTAGGAAATGGGTCTATGGGATACATTGCAGGAGGATCTTACATTGCAATAGTTGAACACAGAAATTAGGGAAGCACAACAACAATATGATGAGATCAGTATGAGGGTGCAAAAGTTGGTGCCTATCCAGTGCTTCATGTGCTTGCATGAATTCAAGGAAAAATTGATGTAGATCTAGGAGTTGCAGAAAAAACAATCCTTTCCCAGAGCTCGATTTGAGCCTTGGATAGAGGAACCCTACCAGTTTTCACATAACATGCATGAGAAGATAAAGGCCATTCAACAGACACAGAGGAATAAGAAACTTGCAGTAGAGGGGCCAAACATAGAGAAAATGGTCTAGGAGGTACAACAAGCAACATAAGAGAGTGTCGTAGAGCTTGAGGAATTGACCAAGGCATTCAAGAACTACGCCAAAAAATGGAACAACTAACTCAGTGACTTGAGGGCGAGTCATGATATTTATGTTGGGGGCCTATTGGGATGGGCTCCCAAGGGGTAGAATTGAATTAAAATTAGTCATTTTTGTAAATAATTTTGTAAAAGATGTAATTTCTATGCAAAACATGGATGCAGAGCGTGTAGATAGATAGATTTAAAGTGGCCTTAGCACCTTATTTTTGGTCAGTTTTGAAGACTCGCCCATGAGCCAGGGGCCATGGTATTGTATTAGGAAAACTATAAATAGCTGAGTCTTAGTGAGTCTTAGAAGTAGTTTTGGGATAGAGAATTGGGTACATTAAAGAGTTTTGTTGTCTTGGGTAAGAGCTAAGGTAGGAAGGCTCTGCTTCCTTTGCTTGGATAGAGAAGGGAAGGCTCCTACAACTAAGTGTGCAGTAGGCCTGGGTAGAGTCCACAGTTGAGTGTGCGGACCCCTGCAGCTATGTGCGTAGGGTAAGAAGAGTCTATAATCGGTGAATTGAGATCAATAAAGACCTCTTTCTGAAGAAATACTGTGTATTTTAATTAGATATGTTTATGTTATATGTTGTCGATTAATGGAATGTTTTATGAAATAATGATTGAATGCTACGCGAATTCCTTGAATCTATCTTAATAATGTATGAATTGAATGTTTAGCAACTTCCGCAAAGTTACAAGCTATTTCTCTTATGTTTTCTAACCAATTAAGTAGATCTACATGAAATCTGATCTAGGGTTACTTGTTGATGCACGAAAGTAGGTAAATCGACTATGTAAGGTCCGCAAGAACTGATTGTGGACCTTCGTGAGTGTATGAAGGCCGCTTTAACTTAGTTACAGTAACTAGCCCTAAGAGTCTATCGTTATGCACATCCCATGTTATGCTCTTGACCTGCAAGAAATTCTAGAATGCCACATATACGAAGAAATACAATCTACAACACAAAATAAAATGAAATCTGATTAATCATTGGTAAAATAAATATATAATAGGGGTTTAGGTTTATGTTCACTTGCCTCTTCGAGGGGGTAACCTCTAGTAGAGTAGATCCTGGTTAGAAAGTAAGACTCAATGACCTTTCCCTTATAACTACGACTATTTATAGCTAAATGACCTTCAACAACCTAACGGCTAATGGTCCTTTGCATAACATGGGTTAACCACTTTATTGATTAATTATGGCTCATTGCAACTAACTATGGTCCCTTTCTTAAATGCAGGTCAACCACTTAAAATTAATACGAGCTTTATTAACTCTTTAACTAACTATAACTATGAATCAACCCTATTACATAAATAAATGGGTTGGGATTAGACCCTAACATGCCCTCCCCCATGAAAAGTAGCCTTTTCCTCAAGGTTGAAGCTGTTGAAGAATAGTGGTTGGTTCCCAGGTTGCATCTTCTAGAGAGGTTTCTTTCCACTTGACAAGGACTTCCTTAATCATGCGGTCATGTAGATGTTGTTGTTGCGTATCGAGGACATGTCCCGGTTGGAGCCAGAGTGAACCTTCTTCATCCAATTCAGGTAGACTAGTTTGAATTCTGCAATTGTTCCCCACCACTTTCTTGAGGCATGATTTATGGAATACTGGATGAATTTTTGAAGTTGGTGGCAAGGTCAGTTTATAGGCTACTTTTCCAATGAGCTGAAGTATTTAATAAGGTCTATAGAATTTTGGAGCTAATTTCTGGCAGCCCTTTTCTTTGAGCGATGTTTTCTTATATGGTTGTAGCCGCAGGAATACATGATCCCCTTCTTGAAATGTGTGCTCTGAACGATGTTGATCTACCTGTTGCTTCATTCGATTTTGAGCCTGATGGAGATTATCTTTGAGATGATCTATCATGGCTGCATGGTTCTGTAGGAGTTGATCAACTGCTTACACCTTAGAGCATCCAGGGATATAAGAAATAGGTGAAGGTCGAAGTTGGCCATACACTGCTTCATATGGAGTCATCTTCGTGGTTTCATGATAATTAGTATTATACCACCATTCAGCTAAAGGTAGCCATTGCACCCATTGATGCTTCTGAAGTGAAGCACCTTAGGTATGTCTCCAAACATTTGCTGACCGCTTCATTTTGACCGTTAGTTTGGGGATGATAGGAAGTACTTGGTTGGATTTGGGTGCCTTGTATCTTGGAATGTTCTTGCCAAAAGTTAGTGGAGAAAGCCAGGTCATGATCAGACACAATGGAAGTGGGCATGCCATGCAGTTTGAAGAATTGGTCCATGAAAGATTGAGCCACCAAAGTGGGGGTAAATGGAAGGGGTAGAGTGCAAAAATGAGCATATTTAGAAAGTTTGTCCATGACCACCATGATGACTGATTTGTTGCCTGACTTTGGGAGACCAGTAATGAAATCCATAGAAACATTCGTTGAGATGGAGGCGGGGATTGGCAATGGTTGTAAGGTGCCTGGTAACTTCACTGTTTCTCCTTTCTGGCATTGACACACATCACATTTAGCTAAAAAAGTAAGAATGTCAGTTTTCATGCCCGTCTGTCGGCTTAGTGGGGTTTGACCCAGGTTCAGAAGTGATTTAGCCAAGCAAATCCTCGTACTACTTGCCCTTTCAACAACAATCCGTAGAGCGTAGGCTGAGGTCTCACCCAAAGTAGTATGGGAGGGTGCTAGAACCAGGTTTCCATGCCCTCGAGATGTTTGATATGAGGCAATTTGTATGCGGCCCAACCTTCACACTTACTGCACTACACACACCTGCGGGCACCTTGTGCCCTGTGATACTATATTCACGAAGTTCTAACCACAAGATGACCCGTGATATTTATCCAAGTCTTCCTTAATTAGGTTCTATTAGCTGATTACCTAGATTATTTTCAGTATAAGCATCCATACAAGTATATATCAATTTGCGCGCAGTAAATAAACATAGTAAAAGTAATTCACAACATCAAAGTATAGATTCAAGAATATATGCATAGAGTAAACTTCTCTTTATTATCTTTCAATCCCATTACAGACTCGACAGGGGTCTGTGCACTCAGCTGCAGACTCTATTAGGCCTCTGCACACTCAGTTGCAGAGCCTCTACCTACTACTATGACCCAGTGCACTTAAGATCCAACCTTAACCTCGAACCATGCCTTCGCTATTCTATCTATTCTTACTTCGCTACCTTTACACTTAGAGACTCACTCTATTTATACGATCACATGGTCATTAGCCAACACAACTTTACTTTAAATTAGAATATTTTAGGGTGGACAACCCTAGACTCATCCTAGACCTCGCACTCTGTGCCCATAATTCGCGGAGTCTTATAATCTTATTGACCAAAACTTGGGCTTTGAGCCCAAAAACATGCTGTGGTGGATCCCATGCCCAATAGGCCCCTAACACAATCATCGTGCCTTGTCCCGAGTCACTCTACTGGTGCGACGATCTTGGCACGGAGCCCCTCCATCTATGCCTGTGCTGTACGAAGGTCCACAGCGCACTATTATGCCGTCTACTAAATTTTCTCTACTCTTTCAGCCAAATGCTCGTTGTCAGGGGAAAATCCCTATCTGATGGCATGTATCACCTTCATTTGTGTGAGCTTCCCTTCGATATTCATAGTGATGAGAAAGGCCTCATCAATCCAAGGCTGGACGTGTGCTTTAAGTACTGCCTCTTTTTATCACATGGCATCCACTTGTTTCTTCAATGCCTTCGCCAGCTGTAGCTTTGCTAGCCGTTGGGTAAGGGTAACTGTCTATGCTATTCCGTGCACACTATCATACTATGCTTGAATCTCCAGTGCCTATGTTTCCAGGCGCTGTATGGTGGGGTCCTCTTGTAAGGAAGTGAGGATCGCAAAGTATTCTTCTAACATAGCCCTACAGTTCTGCACTGCCTGTCCTATTTCCTCCAGCCCTTTCTGGATAGTGCCTGAACACTGTTCCCTAACCTCACGGCATGGATGACTACGCCTTCAATCGCAGTTTGGAAATCTGAAGGTTGAGGTCTAGCTTGGCAATCTGAAGGTTGAGGTCCAACTATACCCTCATTGCTTCCTCCTTTGCCTTGCAGAATTCACTGGAAAATATGTGAATTCACTCTCCTATTAGTAGATCTACCAAGATAGCTAATTTTGGGACAGTTCTATAAGCATCATCCACCGTCTGTGCCAATCCTTGAGTCTATGCAACAATTTCATCATGCTACCAGCTGAGTTGTTCCATATTGATCTTTTTGTTCGCTCAATACTTGTAGCACATGACCTTCTTTGACGTGGAGCTCAACTATGACCCCATCCTGTAACTAGTATAGGTTTTCTTGCGGAAGTGTAGCTAAGTTTATGCTCAACCCCTGAATCCTACCCACTGCAACTCAGTCATCTTCATTTGCTACCGCTAACGTGCCCTCGGGGAACATGAAAGTGTTGGTCACATGAGCACGCAACATCTATTCTGTCTCTGATGTACCTGCTGTGACATATGGGGCCATCATTCCTGTTTGAGGGGCCTGCATCTGTAGCCATTGTAACTACATTTGTGGCACCCCCAACATAGTGTTTTGCTCCATCATCACTTGTTGGAGCACGTCCTTAGTGACATCGCGAACTGTCACGCCAATGTCAAACAAATCACCTTCTGTAAGTGTGATTAGGTCAATGGACATCTTATATGCCTTTGTCTTCGTTCCGGTGACCTGTTTCTCTAGGACGTGTGGCCATTTCAATTATTGCGAGGTACTTTCTAGATCCACATGCTCGTCATAGGTTTTAACCCCGTACAGAAATTACCTGCATACGAACTCTAAAACACAGAAAATAAACAATGCAAGACCATAACACATAAAACACATACACACAGAGATTTTCCCCTGGATCCCAAAACCGGGACTACTAGCCTAATTTTTCATTACGTTCTTTTCAATGTTGCAATACATATTTATACATGCCCAAGCATCCAATACACTAGACCAAAAACCATCATGTCCAATACCATGGAATGAAAACTGTCGCGTCCAATATCATGGACTGAAACCATTGTGTCCAAAAAACATGTGCTAAAATCATGAACAAAACCATAGGTGGGTCCGCCCAACCTAACATAGGGTCCAAAACCAAAATTTTCAGAGGCACTGCCCCAGACCCCATAAAGTGGGGTTACGGGTACCCTTCAAACCGCCTGTTAACTCCGTGGAAAGAATATAACACAACCCAACATTCTCCCACTTCTTGTTTTCTTTCCACAAGGGGCCACAAGAGAGCCTAGTCATTTTCCCAGCCCTGAAATGCCCATTGTCTCTCTACACCAAGAGAACTTCTCAGAGCTCACAAATTTTGTGAATGCATCTATAATATTCTTCAAAGTGTCCACCTTTACCAGTAACACCTTTTTGTCTTCTATCATATCTCTCACAAAATGATATTGAACATCAATGTGCTTTGTCTTTGAATGATATGCAGGGTTCTTTGCTAAGA